>JAKSZP010008009.1:0-182223 GCA_022478985.1 Massospora cicadina
TCAACCTTGTGGAACCTGATCCTGGCTTGTTTTCCCTCAAAATCAATGACTATTTAATCAGGCGCATTGCACTGAGAAAATTGTTGGTCGATTCTCCTTCCTTAAATTTTACAATAAAAACAACTTCCCCCAAAATCCCATTTTTATCTGTTGAGAATTAAGCTCCCTTCCAGTTCCATATTTATCATACCAGCAGCAGTGCCTCTGGCATTCTGGTTTGCCACTTGGACGCTCTGGCATCTGGGCTGGCAGGCCAGTCTAATTCTTACTTGCTGTCCACCTGACAGATTATGACTTAAGGCTCAGAAATACTCAGGTTTCAGTCTAGAAGTTAATTCAATAGTTGGGTATTGGTATATACAGAAGGGTATTCTACCTGAAATATCCAAATTATTAAATTAGGGGATAAAGGCTAATAAAAGTAACATAAAAATTATAAGGAAGTAATCTCAATAGTTTATTGATTATTGAGAGCAGGCTTATATACCTGGCTAATCAAAGATTTGCTAATGAATAAGGTTTTGAAGAGCTTCAAAGAAAAAGCAGATGAAAATTAATAAATGGTGACAGTGATAATATAAGGGAGTGTCACCCGCTGAGAGATTGATGATCTCAGCAGTAGCATGACACTGGTATCCAACAAATATCCTTTATACTGAGTTTGATAATTTAAGCTTAAGTTTGTGTCTAGTGGTCATATAGTAAATTTTTTTTGGAAATAAAAGAACTTTCTTTAAAAAATCTCTAAAAAGTATGGAATAATCAAGAAATTATACCTCCTCAATAAAACCCTTTTTGAAGTTGGCACCATATTTTAAATGAACTATAGAATTTTGCTCACAAATACAAACTATATCTTATATCTGGATTGGGTCCAGGTGTAAACTATAAGCAACTTAGAATATATAGTACTGAGTATATAAATTATAATTACCTATTATAATTCAGTTAAAATATGGTGCCAACTTTAAAAAGGGTTTTATTGAGAAGGCATAATTTCTTGATCATTTCATACTTTTAGAGCTTTTTAAAAGGGGTTTTTTTTCCTAAATTTTTTCCAAGAAGGTTCTTTTTTTCCCAAAAAAAACTATACACCCTGTTTTTTACCCACATAAATTAGTGCATTTTTAAAAAGTGGCTCTTTTTCCTACTTTTATTAAATATTACTATCTCTATATATCATTTTTGACACCTTACTATTTCTTTATAAAATTAAAACTCATTGTATATATATTGTATACAGTATCTTATAAACAAATATACTAATAATTTATTTTATTAAATTTAGTTGATTTTATTGGTCAATATATACTGAATTTACTAATTGCCATCTGCAGTAATTCATTTTATTAGACTTGAGTTGCTTTTATTAGTCAATCTATGGTAAATTTATTGATTGCTATCTAAAATAATTCATTTTATCAAATTTAGATGAGTTTATTGGTCAAATTATGCAAAAATGATAGCCGTCTATAATGATTTAAGCTCTTCCCACTATGATCTCATACTGCCTGATTATGAACATATCCCCCAGCCATAGGACATATCAAAAGTGCTTCGAAGCTATTGCTTCACAATGCCGGAATAAAGTTTATCCGAAGTTGTATTAATCCCACAAGTATCCATCGCTTCCGAACCCATTTTGATATACTTGCTAAATTAATAAGCAGATACTTGACCAATACTTACAAAAGTAAAAAGGGACTTAAGTTGGAGCATCCTCTATTTTTGGAGATGATCATCCAAATCGGTCCAGTATTTTCAGAGTTATGCGCGAACAAACAGAAAAAAACATACATACAGATCGAATTGATAACCTCATTTTTCAAAGTCGGTTAAAAACTGAGTAAAATCTGCATAACAGTATTTGATAACTTGATGTTCAAATTTATAGCCTAGGTTTTAAATTACATCTACTTAAAACACATTCACTGACTGACGTACTGACTGATACTGAAACTAAGTCTGATATGGTCAATCTATTTGGACGAGTGGGAGAATTGGCGAATATTATCGAATAATTCACCAAATTGCTCATCCGAAACTAAATAAAAATCAGTATTAGAGTTTTAAATAGATTAAAGATAGAATAATCAGCTCACCAGCCACGAGGGCAACAGTTAAGCTGTTAGTCCAAGTGGCTCGAGAGTAGCGCTGGCACAGCCTATAGGCTATGTCAGTGTGAGCTTATCATCTGATAAACTTTGAATACCGTAGCGAAGCATGGGTATCTAGATGTTAGGTTTATATATTTTAAAAACCTGTCTAATTTGGTTCACCTAATTAAAATAAAATACTTTGGGCAAGTTAAGTAGAAGTTGATTTAGTAGTTTGGAAGACATGTCATGTACACAACGATTTTATATAGAGAGATGTTTCGGGTAGCAGGTTGGTGTTCTTTGATTGATTCGATAGGTTTATTTTGTTTGGCCGAGTGGTTGATGGCTTTTGTTCAAATCGATAGGACAGTTTAGTTTTGAGGGGTGATTATTTATTGGTTGATTTGATAAGTTCAGTTAGGTTTAGCTGAGTGGTTGGTGGTTTTTGGGTTTCGATTAAGCAAATAGATTTGGCTGAATGGTTATTCTATCTATATACTAGCCGATTTACCCGTGCTTCGCTAAGGTGTCTATAAAATTTCATTTTCAATTTATTAATATAGATTTAATATTACAGATAAACAAAACCACTCAGCCAAATCTAATTGCTCAATCGAAACCCAAAAACCACCAACCACTCAGGTAAACCTAACTGAACTTATCAAATCAACCAATAAATAATCACCCCTCAAAACTAAACTGTCCTATCGATTTGAACAAAAGCCATCAACCACTCGGCCAAACAAAATAAACCTATCGAATCAATCAAAGAACACCAACCTGCTACCCGAAACATCTCTCTATATATAAAATCGTTGTGTACATGACATGTCTTCCAAACTACTAAATCAACTTCTAATTAACTTGCCCAAAGTATTTTATTAATTACTAGAATTTTTGACCAGAATCCAAGTACCAAATTTCAAAATTATAGATTTTGTACTTCAAGGAAAACATTGACTAATAGTATCTTTTATATATATTATAGATGATATAGGATTTAGTAAAAGAAAAGTTTAAGTTTATAGTGGTATTTAACTATCTCCATTCTTAGTATGCTGCAATACTCAATGTCTCAGAATTTACATATGCAACGACCGTGAAGGGATATCAATATTACTTTTTTATGACTTAAATAGTCAATATCAAGACAATTAAGCTTCGATATAAAGTTTAATATTTTTTTGAAAATGGGTTTCGAGGAACCTCTCCTCATTATATTAATATTTTGTGGGATTTCAATGAAAGGAGCTTCAGAGATCTTTATATTGCCACTAGCCATTTACCCGTGCTTCGCTACAGTGTCTATAAAATTAAAGATTTTCAATCTATTAATTTAGATTTTATTTTCTAGACAAACAAAACCACTCAGCCAACTAGTATTAAAAAAATATAGTGGGACCATCTAGTACTAAAAAAACCACTCAGCCAAATCCAATTGCTCAATCGAATCAACCAAAAACCACCAACCACTTAGGCAAACCTAACTGAAATTATCAAAACAACCAATAAATAATCACCCCTCAAAGCTAAACTGTGTCCTATCGATTCAAACAAAAGCCATCAACCACTAGGCCAACAAAAAAAACCTATCGAATCAATCAAATAACACCAACCTGCTACCCGAAACATCTCTTTATACTTAAAATCATTGAGCAAGTGACATATCTTCCAAACTACTAAATCAACTTCGACTTAACTTGCCAAAAGTATTTTATTAATTAGGTGAACCAAATTAGGCAGGTTTTTAAAATTTATAAACCTAACATCCAGATATCCATGCTTCGCTACAGTATTTAAAGTTTATTAGATGATAAGCTCACATTGTAGCCTATAAGCTGTGCCAGCACTACTCTCGAGCCACTCAGACTAACAGCTCCACTGTTGCTCTCGTGGCTGGTGAGTTGATTATCCTAACTACTTAATCTACTTAAACTCTAATACTGATTTTTGTTGAGTTTCAGATGAGAAAAAAGGTGAATTAAAAGATAATGTTCGCCAATTCTCACCCACTCACCCAAATAGATTGAACTTATCTGACTCGATTAGCTTCAGGTGAGTAATTTGGTGAATTATTCAATGATATTTGTCAATTCTCACCCACTCGCCCAAATAGATTGAACCCATCAGGCTCGATAAACTTGGATTCGATAAGACTCGCCAATTCTCACCCACTCATCCAAATAGCTTGACCCTATCAGATTCGAAGGTTTCAGATGTCAGTCAGTCAGTGAGTGAGTGAATGTGTTTTATTAAGTTGATATAAAAGCAAATGTGTATGTGTGTGCGCGATGCCCAGCCAAAACTAGAGCATGTAGAGCTCTGAAAATTTGGCTATAGGTGGACGGGAGGGGGTCCGTGTGCACCTCGAAGCCCTATTTTTAATTTTAATAGTAAAATAAAAAGTTTTATATGTAAAAAGTGAAAATTTTATATGTTTTTAATGGAAATCGGTATATTGTTATGGCCGAGAAGTTTGATATTCGGTTGATTCGATAGTTTAAATGGTTTTGGCGAGCGGTTGGTGGTTTAGGGTTGATTAAGCTTAACTGTTTTAATAAAGAAGTTAGTGATAGTTGATTCGATAATTTAATTGGTTTTGGTAAGAGGTTGATGATTTTGGTTGTTTCGAAACATTTAGCTTTGGTTACGAAGCGGTGGTGATTGGTTGATTTATAAGCTAATGGTTTAGCTAAGTGGTTTAGTTAATTCGATAGGTTTAATTGGGTATGGCAGAATGGTTGGTAATTTTATACTGATTCAATATAATTTGATTTTTTTAATATTATTAATAATCATCTACAAATATAAAAAAGAATTGATTAGGATCATCAGGTAAACTTAAAGCCCAAAAACAAATCTGTGCTAAACTGGGTAACAAGAATTAGCCAAACTTTTCTTTACAAAACTATCATTCTGTTTATTTATTTATACCGGATGCATTATCTCGAGCAAAAAACCAAAAATCACCAAACTTGGCACAAGTATTCTATAGAGTTTGGGAACGGAATGCTAATATGTAACTATTTAAAATATTCATATAAGTTTAAATATCAGTTCTATTTAAGATCTAGAACATATATTTCTAATATAATTATATAGCAATCTGGCTGGGTATTTTCATATTCATTTAATTCGATTTTTTTCATAGGTTTTTGATAAGGGGTTGGTAGTTTTTAGCTGTTGTAAGTTCCGTAATTGGTTTTTGCTGAGTAGTGATTTATTTTTCGGTTGATTCGATAGGCTCAATAGTTTCAGGTAAGTGATTGATGGTTTAGTTAATTTGGCAGGCTTTATTGATTTTAGCTAAGTGGTTGGAGGTTTGAATTTTTAATAGGTTTAATGGTTTCTGAACTTATTGATAGCTATCTAACAATATAAAAACTAAAATAATTTAGAATCTGATTGATTTGATAGGTTTATTTTAACTGGCCGAGTGGGCTGATGGTTTTGGTCGAATCGATAGGATACAGTTTAGCTTTGGGGGTGATTATTTATTGGTTGATTTGATAAGTTCAGTTAGTTTTAGCTGAGTGGTTGGTGGTTTTGGTTGCTTCGATTGAGCAATTAGATTTGGCCGAGTAGTTATTGCTTAACTATATATAAAATCTAAATTAATCAATTCGAATCGCCAGAAATTCTATAGACATTGTAGTGAAGAACGGGTAATGAATGGCTAGTAATATCTATAATTGACGAAACAAGATCAACACAGATTGAAATTTTTAAATTTTTAAATTTTAAATTTTATTCGAGGTGGGCCGACCTGGGGACGATACCGCACCGATTAGGGAAGTGAAGAAAATGGGAAAGGAGGTTAAAACCCGGAAAACCTCCATGCGCGGCGTATGATAGGCCAGGAACTCCATGGACCGCCTTTGCTATTCGCTATCTCGGTTCGGGGCATTGGCGCGCAAAACCAACACAGTCAAAATCGTCCCCTACCCAAAGTCCATTACCGGGATCGAACTCGGGAGGCAGTGGTAAAGGGTCCATACTCTACCACTGGGGTATCCTCCCTCACAGATTGAAATTTTAATTCCTACTAATTTCTAATTATTAAGAAAATCAGCACACCTTTAGATTAGCAATGATCCACTTCTAATTTTGCCACATAATTTATTGGCTTACGTTAGTGTGAGAAAAACAGCCTAATATTATTGGTCGAATTGGATTAAATACTAAAATGATAGCCTCGTGTGGCGCCGTTGGCTCAGATATCATTAGTCTCATACAAGATCGAACTTTAGAAACTTCCTGAGTAAGTATGGCCTTGACATCGCAGTAAGTCGCGATTTTACTTAAAGGGATGGCCGAAAGTCGGATAATCGCACTCTACTGTATTTATTAGTATTTCATGACTGCTATTTTATTCGACTTTTTTGCTTACCCATTTTCGGCCGCCCCTTTAAGTCGGATAATCACGATCCTACTGTAAGTGTATACCGGCAAAAATATTACATAAATTATGTATTTCAATCAAATTTAAAAAGTGGCTCATCACTAATAGAAGGTGGAATTAGTCTATGGATAGTATAATCAATATGAGAGAAGCGTAATATAATGTATGATCTATTTTGCGTGGATGCGAATTAATTCTGATGATATCAAATATATATTGCCGTGGAGTTGTGGATTACTCAAATAAACCACAATTAGGAGGCAAGCAGCTCTTCAAATATTTTAGAATTCCAAGCTCACCAAAAAGAATACTCTTTGATCCTGTAGTACAGTTTGGTCCGATTTTCTAGAAGCTTGAACCCTAATAAATCATAATAAATTATAATATTCGAAGAACTAAGATAGATGAAACCATATTTATTTAGTAATTTGGATCATGCTATTTATACTAGCTTTAACTCTGAAATGATAAGAGAAGAATAAATATCATGTGAGGATTTTCATGATAAAATGGATAAAAGGTAAAATGTTGGGACTGAAGTGTACCAAATATTAGTTCATGACAATATAGATAGAGTTAATGCTATGCTGCTTACAAAGTATGAATTTATGGCTACTTATATCACTTGTTGCAGCTTTTAGATGGCCTTGGAAGAAGAAGCCAGAGATAATGACTTTATATATAAAACGATACCTATCTAATAGAGAGTATACGAATTTCAATGTCACCTTTATATACCCTAATGGTCATAAAACTTCCTGCACTGATGGCCTCGCATGCTGTGACAAATGCCACACCTGCTTTAGATTCGAAAGCTCACAGTTCTTTAAAATTAGATATCTTTTATATTACAAGGAAGTTATATACTCTAAATCTCTTAGAATTGGGTTTGTGGAGCAATTGGCTTGGGGATCAGGCAGTTATGAAAGTGGTACCTGTATTCCATCTAGTACTAAAAAAAGTGGTATCTGTATTAATTTAGTAAGTAATAGCATTGAGGCTTAATAAAACCTTTTACTAATTCTTATAATTTTAGTATATTAATAAAAATAGAGACTTTTTATTTTATAACACTTCTGATATAGGTCTACCTATATAGATACTAAGCAGTCGTTAAAGAAATAGATTTACTAAGCATATTTAGTGAATCAGTGAAAACTTAATATAATTGTTTATATATATATATATATATTAACTATGTAAAAATATAATGCTGTGGTTAATTCTAAGACTAACATGATGGTTAAATTCTCGTTAATCCTTATAAAATAATTACAAAGTTTATAAAATTAGCAAATGGTCTGCTATTACCAATAATCTATATCTCAACTTAATATATGTGCAAAGTAAATAGAAATTTTTCTGTTTTTGCCGAGGTGTAGTTTAAAAGTTATATCCAAATTAGGTTCTAGGCTATTGGTAAATTTTTCAGCACTCTAAGCTTTTTTAGTTAGTTTATAAATGCCTCTTTTGTATTTCTATGAAGAGAATTCATAGCAGTAAGATATGATCCTTAAAGTTTGCTGCCTTATTTCAATTACTAATGGAACTTGCGCAGAGACAATTAGACTATATTTAATGTACATTTAATTTTAATATAATATAGTGATTATCATGTTTCCATTGGATAGAATTTATAAATGGGTATAATCCAGCAGAAGGTTGCACAGGATCTATGCACCACTGATGCAATGGGAAGGCAATATGACATTCACCATCCCTCATTATAATAAAAGATAAGTGTAACAATAAACATTTATAGAGATATCTTTATCTATCAGTAATATTGCACTACTGCCAAACTTTGAGATTTCTCACTAGATTCTTCTTACACCAGTATATTTGCACTGCTGGTCAATCTTCCCAAAGGTCTCCTCCTTGTTTTGTTGTCACCATTCTTATGCTCATCATGGCAATCACTCCAGTGAGGAACTTTTCTCTCTCGTTGCAATCACTTTTGCAACAAATTTGATTTAAGTCTGATTCTAGTTTGATAATCTCACCAAGGAGATTAGTTTGCACCCATGTCAGGGAGCAGTTGGGCAAGTAAGGTAAAGGGCACAGATGGTGGCCCTGCGACTTCCACAGCTTGCAAATGCCCCAGTGAATCCAGCAGATTAGACAAAAAAACTGGCAGTTACCATTTCCCCAGAAATTTTAGCTTGGCAGGCATGATGCAACCAGTACATCAATATGCCACACTCTCAACCACTTTCATCAGTGGAATATGGAGTACAGGTGTTTCTGAATACTCAGCAAATGGCGCTGTGGGAAAAGTTTTGTGGGGATATACACATTCATTTTCCAAATGTGGTGTACCTCACACCTCATTCCATGTCACGCAGTTGGCTGGATCTAGGTTTTGAGAGCAAGGATGCAGTGGACAAAGCTGCTATGGTGCGCATTGTAATAGACCTCCCAGATGGGCAGTGGGTCATCAAAACTAAGTGCACCAGATGGAAAAAAATCCAACCAAATTTTTCTTACTTTTGACTTTCTGCCCACTACAGTCAAACGTGCTGTACTAGAACAACACCTGAAGGCTGGGCTCACTGTATATGGCAAAATACAATCCTTCAAAATGCAACACTTTATGCTGATGCCACAACTGTGCATCAGCAAAGCTATGCAGTCCTAACCCCAACCAAGGAGATAGCAAAGGATCTAACCCAAATCCCCCACTCCACTTATGTCAATTTTGAGGGGCATACCACCCACCCTTTCTGGGTAACCGTGGACAGCGCACCTCCCATCTGCACCCATTGTGATGCATTTGGCTATAAGGCACACGCCTGCCCCTCCAAGGAGGGCATCACCTTCCAAAACATTGCTCAGTGGCCATAAACAATGGGGAGACCCACTATGAACCAACTGCCAATACAAAGGACATCTTCCTGTGGGGAGCACAAGGTTGCTACTTAGCAGTGCACCCTATATCCCCACAAGAGTGGAAGAAGGCCAGACAGGCCTGCAAGGCAGCAGCCAAGGAAGCAGCCAAGGTCACCTCTGCTATCCCGCCCTCCCAATGCCAGAAGGACATTGAGACTTTTGTGGTGGAAGCAGCTTGGGAATCTTTCATCCAATCAGATTGGGATGACCAAGCCAATTGGGCTGACCAAAATGAAGATCTGATGGGAGAGTCAATTTAACCCAACCCATGCACCCTGTCAGCGCTACAGTTCTTTTGACTGGCGCTGGGGTTTGTGGTGGCTTGAAGATGGAAAATTGGAAATGAGCATCAAAGAGGAAATGGGAAAATAAAGGTTAGTTTACCAAATATTTTATTAAATAAAAATGCTTTGATATTTATAGAGTGCGTTGGGACTCAATGCCTTCAGGATCTTCAGAGCCTCATCCAATCAGGATCTTTACTAACCTTCCAGAAAGGCCTCCTTGAGGGCATCCTCAATGGATATTATCACTTACCTGACTGAGAAGGTGGAAAGCCCGCTCCACGTGACTCAGTACTAGATAAGGATGATCTCGAAAAAGTTTTGTCTTGGCTGAAATTGACGACCAATTTGGCATGGCTGGATTTGGAAGATGGGAGTTCGAGACAATTTTTATCTCAAATTCTGCCAAGGCCCCCTTCAAGATCCTGTCAGAGGGGGAGTACAGCTGGAGGAACTGACCATGCACTCGGTTTACAACAGTACCTTGATTGATGTTGGCAATGGAGTACTCAGACTTCACCTTGTGTATAACTTTGTAGGGCCCAGACCACAGTATGTCGATCTTGTTCTGTCAGCCTCCAGGTTGATGATGATAAAAGAGAATGAGGTCACCTAGTTGAAATTCTGGTAAGGAGGGTCATCTGAGATTTGATCGGGATGTCTCTCTTCCAGTGGTGATAATAATGCCTTGAGTGGCTTGGGCTTGGAGCTGGACAATTTCATCAGTAAGGGCCCTCATATTTAAATCAGCATTCTTGGGAGTGGAGGCTTCAAACAGAGGCTGGACGCTACTGGGTAGCCAAGGTGCCTGACCATACAGGGCTTCAAATGAGACATCTTGATGACATGGTGATAGCTTACCTGGAGGCAAGCAGTGCGCTGGGCAAATAATGGTTCCAGCGGGCAGGATCTGAGGCGGCCAACATATGAAGGATGGAGACAAGAGTTCCGTTAGCCCATTCTACTGCCCCATTAGTAGAAGGGTGGTAGGGAGCAGCGAAACTCTGGGTGGTTCCAAATAGCAAACTTAGCTCCTGTACTAACTGGGAGGTGAAGTTCAAACCATTGTCCAAGAGCAAGGTCTGGGGGCACCTGTGCTGGGTGAAAATGGAGCAAACAAGGAACAAGGCGGTAGCCTTAGCTGTGGCTGCAAGAACTGAGATTGCCTCAACCCACTTAGTAAGATGGTCTATGGCAAGAATAATATACTTGTGACCATGTAGACCAGTGGGGAGAGGACCCCCACGTCGATACTAATGACATTGAAAGGTTTGGTCAGGGCAACAACTGAGTGCTGATATTGAGGGTTGGCCCAGCCTTGGGATTGGCAGGTCATACAAGATTCCAGAACCTCTTGGATGGTTTTGACCATTCAGTCCCAGTAGCAGCGTGACTTCAGCCACTCATAGGTCTTCTTGACCGCACTATGCCCAACAGTAGTGTGGCCTTCCAGGATGACGTCAGTGTGAGAGGAGGGTCAAATGTAGGGAAGCCACTTCTTGTTGACTCTCTTATAGAGTAACCCATCCTGGACCTGGGTATCTTGAGTCATTTGGCGGAGTTTAGCTTGGACCTGGGGGGATTCCAGCTCCCAACGTTCAGGCTGCCCTATTAAGTCATAGAGCCAATCCTCCTCTGGGGTCAGGACCACTAATACTGGCATCCTGGAGAGTCCGTCAGCATTCTGGTGAATAGCACCGGTGTGATGGATGATGGTGAAGTCATAGCTTTGTAGTCATAGGGCCCACCTGGCCAGCCGTCCATCCAGGTCTTTCATTTGTTGTTGCCATCGAAGGGAAGAATGGTCAGTAATGATAGTAAAATGGGTGCCATAGAGGTAGGGCCAAAAATGCTTGATGGCTAGAAGAATGGCTAGGCATTCCCTCTCAGTGACACTGTAGTTTTGCTCAGCCTTGCTTAGGGTCTTGCTAAAATAAGCTATGGGATGGTTGACCTGGTTCTCATCATGCTGAGCCAGGATAGCCCCCACAGCGATGTCACTAGCATCTGTGAACAGCAAGAAAGGCTTGTCAAAACGGGGATGAACTAGAACAGGTTTAATACATAAAGCCATATGTAGAGCGTTAAAGGCCTGTTCCTGCTCAGGTCGCCATCCAAATGAAACATTTTTTTGTAGAAGTAGAACAATGGCTCAGCAAGGTCAGCAAACCGTGGGATGAACTGATGGTAATAGCCCACCATACCTAGGAAGACTTGAATATCTCATAGGCTTTGGGGGCGCGACATCTTTTCTATGGCATTGACCTTATTGGGGATAGGTTGAATGCCGCGTTTGGAGACCTTATGGCCTAGGAACTCTAGCTCAGGATGGAATAAGGAGCACTTTGAGAGCTTGATCTTGATGGAGGCCTTCTGGAGATGCTTGAAGACTTCCTTAAGGTGGTTGACATGTCCATTAAAGGTTCACAAAAAACGGTGATGTCATCCAGGTAGACCAGGACACAGGAGAGCTTCAGGTCCCCAAGGATCCCATCCATGGCGCGCTGGAACGTGGCCGGGGCGTTGCAGAGGCCTTGGGGCATCTGGGTAGGCTTGAACAGCCCTTTGTGGGCGATTAGAGCACACTTGGCTTGGTCTTCAGGAGCGAGCTCAACCTGCCAGTACTCGCGGGTGAGGTCCATGGCTGATAAGTATTGGGAACCTGCAAGCAGTCAGAGAAAGTCATTGATACAAGGCAGAGGATAGCTGTCCTTCTTGGTGATGGAATTGAGTCACCGATACTCCATCACCACCCAGTGCTTGCCATCCTTCTTTCAGACCAGCAAAAGTGGGGAGGACCAAGGGCTACGCGAGGGAACCAAGAGCCCTACATCAAGCAGCTGTTTGAGTTCTACCATGACCTGGGCCTCTTCAACCTTGCTCTTGTGGTAAGGCCGGGACCAAAATGGGGGAGGCATCCCCAGTTTCTACATGGTGGAGGACTCCGTTACTCCTTCCAAAATCATAGGTCAAAGTGGAGAATAGATCCGATTATTCCCCCAGGAGCTCCTGAACCTTAAGTCACTGTTCATCAGAGAGGTCCTTTTCTATGTTAGCGTCGACTAAATTAACTGAGGATGGCGACTCCAAGCCAAGGTCCCTCAATTCCCCAAAGCTTCAGACGTCAGCAACAGCCCCTATCAGTAACAGGCAAATGTAAGCGGCGGGTTGGTTAGGTCCTATAACTTTTGGTTTATCAGTCAGGTTGGCTAGCAACACTGATATCAATCTGGCATATGCTGGATCAAGGATTCTGGGGCAGGTCAGCACTTCCTTGGGAGATGGGTTATCCAGACCTCAGACCTCCAGTAAATACCCTGAGGGAATGTTGATATGGACCCAGGTGTCAACAACAACCTGGGATTTTGGGGGCACAGTAGTCACCTGGGGCAAGTAAACTGGCATCCCCTCAGATCCATCCACAGCAGGAGGGGGCAGCTGGACTCAAGAGCCCCAGATGTGGTACTCAAGCTGATCAATTCGTCCTTTGGTCTCCAGTAGGCAGGCTCAGGCCTTGACATCCACCCTAGAGTCATGGGAAGTTTCAAAAACCAGAGGGACTCGGTGTCCTAGAAGGGAGAGAAAACCACCGTTGTAGTGGATAACAGCCAAATAGTCTCGAAGAAACTGGGTTCTAAGGAGTAGATTGTAGCTGGTGTTGTCCAAAGCGATGACAGTTGTATCCAAAGTGAGCTTCCCAAACTGAATTGGTAGAGAGGAATAGGACCCTATGGATTGGGTGCACTGAGGGCCAGCCGTGCCATACTCCATGTAGTGCGGCATGTAGGGGGCAACCTTGATGCGTTTCATCAACTTGGAAGAGATAACGTTCACGGGGGAGCCACTGTCAACTATGGTGTAAACTGGAACCTTGTGGACCCAGATGGCAGCTCGGGTGACCAAACTTCCAAACTGAGGTGGCAACGTAAGGAACATAGGAGAATTATCAGAAGAAGAGTAAGCAGTATCAATGACTTTATTGTCATTAGATACCGCAGCTACTTCTTCAGGGTTAACAGCTTCTGGTTTGAGTGTAGGGGTTACTTGAGGCTGGACAGGGGTGTCAGCATGGAGCGCCTCATCCTTCATGCTGACTGCCCTTTTCCCACCTCCTCAGCTAGGCGTTTCCAACAAGTTTTGGCGCTATGCCTAAAGCCATTGCAATAGGTGCACCGCGGATGGGGGGTTTTCTGGTTCTTGACTACATGGACCCTAGGGCGGTTAGAGGGGCCAGCGGCTGCAGCCTTAGAGTTCAGGATCATGGCAGGGATCTCGTTGAGGGCCTCCTTGATCTCTCTGATGCAAGTGAACCCATTCTTTTGCCCAATCATGTGCATCTGGACCTCAGGATAGGACCCCAGGGCGGAGATGACAGCGGTAAAGGTGTCATACAGAGTGATATGGATTGTCATAACCAAAGGTTGAGCCTGAGCGTAGAACCAGTTGGCAAACTCCATAGGGTTTTCTCCTTTGTTAAGCCAAATGCCCATGAACGCTTGCTTCTGGTTGGCCAAGGTTTGGTTACTGCTGAACTCTTGGATCAGGGCGGTGCAGACTTGTTCCCAGGTGTTACACTCCTTCAGATGGGGAGTCATAATTTCCCAGGCGGTGCTGTCTAGGCATGAGTGGATGTGCTTCACCTTTTGTCAGTCGGTGGCCTCCTCCATAGAACTCTCATAGGCATACAAGAAGGAGGCGATGCTCTCCCATCCGGGGGTGAACTTCTCCTTGAAGCTAGGTTTAAAGTTAGTGACAATAGGAGTAGAGAGGGTGTTAACGCCTGGAATAGGCGTTGGCTCTAAGATCTCCGTTTCTGCATATTCTCGAGGAGCCTGTTGATCTAGCCGCCTCTGCAAGCCTTCTAAGTATTCTTGGATGTATTCCCAATTTTGACTGAGGGTGGAAGCAAATGCCTTGCTGGCAACCTGCTCCTTTAAGGACTGAATTTCGGCGTCCTGTAGTTGGAGCTGGTTTTTGATGGTGGTCAACTGGGTTTTGAACCCAAAACACATTGTCTCGAGCTAGGAGATGTGAGCATTGGTGAGACTTGTGAAAGCGCTGAGGTTATCCATCTCATCTGATAGTGCTTCAATGGAGACCCTGGGGTCAAGGGGAACACTGTCCATTCAGAGCCTGCATCCTAAGGCCACCTTCTGGATCTGGTCCCGCAGGGTGGCCAGAGCGGTTATTATATCTTTTTGCCAGGGGTCTTTGGGTTCACCCAAGGTCAGGGGACAGAAGGCCCTTGAGGCCCACGCGGACCCTCAGGGCCTGCTGGTCCCCAACGCCCCTCAGGTACCTTCTGGCCCCCTAGGCCCTTCAGGCCCAGCAGCTGCAGGGGAGTAGTCATGAGAGGCTAGCTCTTGGTAGCGCTGTTGTAGGGATTGTAGTAGTTCCTCGACTTGTTGTAAGCACTGGGCCCATGTCACTTCAAACCGCTGAGCATTTTGGCAAAATTTCTCTTCAAGGTAGCCGGAGATGCTGCTATCTAATACCATCAATTGATCACGGATATCATTGATTAGTCATTGATTATTGAGTATAGCTTCATGATTGTCATGCATGAAGGAGGAGGCAGCGTCATAGAAATTGAGAATATATGAATGTAAATTTTAGGTGGGCCCTAGGTGCCGAGAGACCTCCTGATGGTGTAGTCCTACTAACTGGAGGAGGTGATGAATTGCGGGATGAACGAAATTATGAAGGTAGCAATCAGGCCCCAAGATAAGCTCTCCAGAAGGTTATGTGGCCGTTGAGTAGAGGTCCCACATTGTGGATGGCATGGCGGAGGCGCGGGAGTGGCTGGAGCGGACACCCTCAGCGTAAATGCTGAGGACTAGTTGTTTGATGATATTGTGGGTGTGTTTGAGCTGAAGTTGATATTGGCTCCAGTCTAGGGAGGGCAGCGAGAATTGGAAGGTGGGCGCGGAACTCTAGCCTTTCTGGCTGTGAGGGTGGTGTTGCATATTGGGAAGAACTAACCCATCAAGAAATGCTCCTCGATTGACCAGTCATTTGGTCGTCAGGGTTGGTGTTGGTTTCCATTTTGTTGTGATCGACATTTTCTCTGGGTCAGCTCAGAGCCCCCTGTAGTGAGCACCACTTTGTCAGTGCTACAGTTCTTTTGACTGACGCCAGGGTTTGTGGTGCTTATAGCTGGAAAATTGGAAATGGGCACCAAAGAGGAAACGGGAAATAAAGGTTAGTTTACTGAATATTTTATTGAATCAAAATGCTTTGATATTTATAGGGTGCAGTAAGACTCGATGCCCTTGGGATCTTTGGAGCCTCAACCAATCAGGATCTTTACTAACCTTCTGGAAAGGCCTCCTCGAGGGCGTCCTCAATGGATATCATCGCTCACCTGACTGAGAAGGTGGAAAGCCCCCTCCACATGACTCAGTACTAGGTAAGGTTGATCCTGAAAAAGTTTTGTCCTGGCTGGAATTGACGACCAATTTGGCACAGCCATATTCAGAAGATGGGAGTTTGAGACAATTTTTTCTCAAATCCTGACACGCCCAAGCCTCAATTGGAACCAATTCAGTCTCCAACCTACATGAAATTTTTTTGAATCAAGCGTTGGTGCTCCAAATTTGAGCGCACCACAAAAGTCTCATTCTGCAGTGGGGAAACCAAAAGTAAAGGCAAAAGCCAACGTGAACCCAACTGCCAAAGTTACCCATTTTTCTGACTACGTTGCTGCACACATCTGAGGTGCTGAGAAGCGCCGTGATGATCATGAGATGGCTGAAGGGCCTGGGTGCCCTTTCCCTTGCACCTAAGATGCAATGGAGGGGGAGCCTTTAATTTAGGGACATTAAACATCGCTGGACTCAAGGCCTCACTGTCCCGGGCTATGAAACTGATTTTTTTACAAAATAAATTACCTGTGGACATCCTGGCCATCCAGGAGTCCTACTGTCCACGCGGTTCTGAGGATGCGTGGAAAACCATGCTCCTCCCCTCCCTGTCCTTCTGGTCTGAGCACTGTGGGGTGCTTGTTCAAAAAAGCAATTTTTCAAATTTTCATCATCTGAATCCTTCCTTAATGGCTGAGTCCCCATTGTTAAATTTTTGTGGGATAATGTGGTGCATGATATTGTTACCATTTATGCCCTGACCTGTGCATGAGAGCATCAGTAATTTTTTTTGTCAGTCAAATCCCTTCTGTTACCCCCTGACCCTTTTGTTGTTGGCAATATGAACTGTTGGTTGAACCCATCCACCAACCACTGGCCTTCCTCATCTTCCCCACCACAGGGTCATGTAGAACTACGCATCCTCAAGGCCACCCTAGGGTTGTTTGACGTGCTGCCACATCATGCTCTGCTGCTCAAAAACATGTTGCACCCATACATCCACAATGGCCAGTCAAGGTCCATGTCCCACATCGACCTTATCCTCACGCTGTTGCAATTTTGTACCCAGATTTTACATTTTCACATGTCAAAATTTGATTTCTCCAATCACAGGCTGGTCTTGATAACCTTCCACCTACCCAACCCAGTGACTCGGGCTCCAATATGGTGCAAACTTCACCTGGACAAACTCACATCGCCAAGATTTTCCACATGGATGGAATCTGTGACATCAGCACAGGAGTTTCTTGCACCATTTCGCACTGACCCAATTTCCACCTGGTTGACCTTCAAAGTGGACACAATCTTCCAGGCTTTCCACCTCTCCTCCTGATGCTCACGCTCCACCTTGGCAGTCATCTCACGCGCTCTGGCAGAGATGGCCCACCTGGAGTCCAACATCCCAGCCAAGGGCTACAGCCCTGCTTGGGGCTGTAAGTGGGCAGAAACAGCTGCCCACCTCAATGCACTTGAGCGGCAACACAAACATCAGGTTTAAGTTCAGTACAAGGCTAAACACATTACAGCAGGTGACATGTGCTCCGCTTATTTTTTTCAAAAATTCTTTGCACTGCGCCAGAGCTTGGCCTGCACACAGGTGCGTAGGCCAGACGATTCTGTTGTGGATAAGCCAGCCAAAGTGGTGATCGAGATACAAAAGTACTACTTTAAGTTGTACTGATACAAACTGATTCCACCGGCTGAAATGGCGAATTTTCTCAATGATGCTCACATCTGCACCATTTCCCAATTCCTGGAGGATATGAATTTGATTACTCTGGATGAACTCTGGTCCGCCATCCACGGTGCACTAAACAGGAAATGCCCCAGCCCTGATGGCATTCCTTATGAGTTCTATAAGAAGTACTTCAATTATTTATACCCACTGTTGCTTGCCTCACTTAACCAAAGCCTTCTGGAAACGCGCCTCCTACCTGGAGGACAAGAGGCTTTCACCGTCACACTCTTCAAGAAAGGGGGTAAGCTAGACCTGGCCAACTGGCGCCCCATTTCTTTAACTAACACAGATACAAAAATTCCAACAAAAATCATGGCTAACCATTTAGGGATTATAGCATCTGCTACCATCTCCCCAGAACAATTTGGTTTCATACCCAGAAGGTCAATTCGGGACAACGTGCACTCTGTGGCCAATGCGTGCCAGTCCACAGCGTCTGGGGCACTTGCATTCTTGGACCAACAGAAGGCCTATGATAGAGTAAACTGAGAAATACCTCAGGGCCTGCCTCCATCAATTCCGCTTACCCCCTCACTTCATCAACTGGGTGATGCTGCTCACGGAATCTGCAACAATGGCAGTACGTGGCCCTGGCTTCCTAACGGAAGTAGTCCATCCTCAAAGGGGCTTGCGACAAGGGGACCCCCTTAGCCCACTCTTATACAAGTTCAGCCTTGACCCACTACTTCAAAACGCAAATGCCCAACTCACTGGGGTCCATGTGCCAGGCCAAGCCCCAGTCAAGATGATGGCGTTCGCAGATGACTGTGTGGTGGGGGTGTCCAATAATAAAGATGCACACGCACTTGAAGCTCTCATCCAGGAGTATTCCCAGGTAAGTAACGCTGCACTGAACGCCTCCAAAACCGAAATCATCCTCCTTGGTCAGTATCAAAACTGCTGGGCCCCTGCAACCAGTGCCCAGCCTGGCCCATCTGCTCACAAACGCGCTCGCCCTCCCAGCTCACCCCACACGTCCTACTGGTGCTCCACTTTGTGTCACGCCCTACCATAGGGCCAGTCCGCCATCTGGGCGTGTGGGTGGAGGCAGGTGGGTACGCATCAGCAGTAATGGAGAGTCATATTCTAGACAACGTGATGAAGCGCATCGCCTCCCTCAGAGCCCACTCTACTTCCCTTACTAGCAGGGTCGTTTTTGCCAACTCTATGCTCCTCTCCAAAGTTTGGTTTGGAGCCCACGCCATCCCCTTCTCCCCAAGCTTCTTCAAATCCTTGCATGCCCTGCTGCAAGGATGGCTTTGGTCAGGCCGCCCACCACCAGTATGGCTAGAGGTCATGTTTGGCTCTCATCATCATGGTGGCATGGGCCTGCTTGACTTCAGAGCCCATGCGGCCAAGATCTTGGTTACCTTGATTGCGGCTGTCACCGCCCTTACACTCCCCTCCCAACACTGGTCCTGCGCAGCCTGCTCCAACTTCTCCCGCACCTTGGGCCTCAACAATCCATCGAACCCTCACTCCCTGATGAAATACCTGGCTTCACAACCATTGGCCACAGGTCCTCACGGTACTAAAACCCACTACAAACGAATCCTACTCTCCATGCAGAGTGCTGAGTGGAGAATTCGTATTCGCGTACATACAACCCAAAGAGGCCGCCCCTCTCCTTAGTTCACACAAGAGGTACAGGGGCTACCCATCCATGATGGCGTGATCCCCATACGGCCCCATGCCCTATCCAGGGTGGACTACCTGGACATGATGGACATCCCTTACTCCATTGAGACCCAAAAACCATCTGCAAATACGCTCACCATCCTCTGTTGCAGCCTCAAATCCGCTCCCATGTGTGGCGCTGCCTGAGGTGGGTGTACCGTACAGCTGAGCGCTCTAACGCTTTACACTCATCCTGCATCGTGTGTGGCCAGTATGGAACGCTGTTTCACCGCCTGGAGAAGTGTCCTACCTCTAAAGTGATATGGCGCGAAGTTCAACGTTTTCTGGGCCAGAATCAAACACATCCCTTCAGTCTGTCAAGAGATATGTTTGCTTTATCAATGGCCTCCCCCCTTCCATCATCCCTCCGTGCTCTGGTGGTTGCAATCACCATGTGGACCATCCACACGATTGTCTTGGATGCCATCGCAGGCTCCATCCCCACCCTCCCAGAAGCTGTCCACAGATTCCGGTCTCATTTGGTGAACCACTTTCAAGCGTGGATGTTTGGATACCTCCCACCACGCCGCTGACAGCTGGTATCCTCCTGGCTCCCAGTTTGGTTCATCAAATCAGACCCCTTCCTCCACACGTGTTCAATTGTGGCTACGGCCCCTTCACGCGTTCCCTCCCCTTCCCCATAAGTGGAGTTCCCGCTGGCAACAAGAGATAGCATCGCTTCTCTGGGGTGCCTTCCCTGTTACTAAGTGTTGTCTCAGTTGAGTCAATTTCAGAAGTGTCTGTCCCATGGTTGGCCTTCCCCGCAATAAATTTAAAGAAAGGAGGGTACTCCAATCAGAGGGCCTATCTGTAATTAACTTTTTGTAGTATGTTCACCAGGGTCCCATTGACCCGTTCAACCATTCCATTGGACTTGAGGTAATATGCGGTTTTTAGAACACTGCAGATGGCCATCAAAAATTGAGCTTGGGAAGTATGTGAGAGGTAATATCAGTGCCGTTGTCAGTAAGGATAAACTGCAGGTAGCCATGATGCTGAATGATACATTCCATTAAAAATTTAGCCACAGTAACTGCCCCCAGATCTCAAATGGCCCGCGCCTCAACCCACCTGTTCAAGTGGTCAATTGCCACCAGGATATACTTGGACCAGTTAGCTTCCATTGGCAGAGGGCTGATGACATCAAGAGAAACCATATGACAAGAAAATTGTGGCTTCACTAACTGGTATGAGGTCTTCTGGTGGAACGGATTTTCCACTTGGCACTGGTGACAGGAGGAGATAGTATTGAGCACATCAAAGTTCATGCTTTCCCAGTAATACAGAGGCCACAATAATTCCAATGTCTTGCGCATGCCACCATACCTAACTACCCTATGTTCGCTTATGATAATGCTAGGCTGCGTTGAGGGTCATGGAAAGTTTACTTTTGAGTTGCCAATCTGCTTGTACAACTCACCATTACTCTGGAAAGTATAGGATTGCATTTCATTTAATGACCTGATGACTTGTGGTGGCTCATCATTGTACTTTCTGCTGAGCATCTTGTCATACATAGTATCGCTCAGATCTGCCATAACTTCAATAGTTGGTAGCCTCGACAAGCAATCAGAATTCTGGTGTTTTGCTCCTGGTTGGTGAAGGATCTCAAAGTTGTAAGCCTGTAGTTTAAGGGCCTATCATACTAGCTGGCCCTCAGGCTCCTTAAGGTTCTGCAACCAGCATAATGAGGTGTGATCCATTACAACCTAAAACTTTACACCATGCAAATGTACTCTGAATTGCTTGTAAGCATAAATCACTGCTAAGCACTCCCTATTGGTCACAGTATAATTTAGTTTATGGCTATTCAGGCTTCAGCTGCAGAACGTCACTGGGTGCTCCTCCCTTTCATCATCTTTTTGGGACAGAACTGCCCCCACAGCAGAAAGAGATGCATCCATATGTACAATAAATTACTTTTTGAAATTTGGGTAGTGTAGCACTGGCACATTGATCAACGCTGTCAAAGAGTATCAAAAGAGCGTTGACAGTGTTCTGCTATTCAAAAGTGGCGTCCTTTTTTAATAACTCAAACAGTGGACATCCAATACAACTAAAGTTTGGTATGGAACCGCAATAGTAGCCAACCATCCCTAAAAATACTTGTATATCTCACTTACTGCTTGGTGTAGTCACCTTCTGAATGGCCTCCACCTTAGCTGGTTGGGGCCTCAGCCCTGTTGCATCAACTACAAACAAAAAGTACTCTATCTGATCCTTGAAAAAGTGGAATTTCTGGGGTTTTATTTTGATGTTGGCCTCAGCCAACCGGCGGAATACCTCTTCCAAATGGTTAAAGTGCTCAGAAAACGTGCGAGAAAATGTTAATATTGTCAAGGTATACAAGAACGCATGACAGCTTCAAGTTGCCAAGGATAGTGTCCATTGACCGTTGGAAAGTAGTCGGCACATTAAACAGCCCTTGTGGCATACATGTCAGTTGGAAAAGCCCTTTTGACGTGATAATGGTGCATTTTCTTGTTCTGCCGCAGGTAACTCAATCTGCCAATAGCCTGATATTAAACTTATTGCAGAGAAGTAATGTGGTCCTCCCAGCCAGTCCAAAGTATCACTGATTTATGGCAAGGGGTATGAGTCTTTTTTGTAATGCTGTTGAGCTTACGGTAGTCTATTACTACCCAGTTGGTACCATCCTTCTTTTTGACAATTAGGACAGGGGAATCCCTTGGGCTCTTTAATGGTTCAAGCATTCATTGCTCTAGCAGTTTATCAATTTCTGCCATGACAACTTCTTTTGCTGCTCTAGATTGGCGGATCAGCTGAGATCTGATGGGGGGATGATCCCCAGTGTCCACTCAATGGATCACTCCTCACGTGCACCCTAAATCATGATCATCAACAGCAAAAATCTCTTTGTATTTTTGAAACAAGGCTTCCGCTTGATCTCTCTGGACTTCCATTAACACCATTAAATTCTCATGCAGTACAACTGCCATTATGCCAGTCTGTTTTTAATTGGCAGACCAAATTCACCTTATGATCCAAACTCATGAACCTGGTTGACCTCTTCAACTAGGATGATATGTAGATACCACTTTTTGGTGTTGGTGAATTTGCATTTGTTTATCCTGAAGATTTGCTACCAAGACCTTGATCTCCCCCTGTCCATGATGTATAATGCCTGGGGCCATGTGGGGCTCGAGCCATGATTGCCAATAGGGCCCAACGACCTCCCCATATAGCCTGACAGGCACTTCCACCTTTAACTCGGTGTTTATGATTACTTGGTGTAAAAATTTATAGTTCTTGATTATTATTGGAAAATAACCCCTATAAACTTATTAATGCAAATTTCAATTCTTGTGCAATCCATCTGCGGTGTATATTATTTGACATTATTGATAATAGTATGATTACTATTATCTGTAGTTGAGTGGAATTCTTAGATCTCGGCCCAATGCTCAGCCAGTATTCCCAAATGAAATACTTGAGATGTCTTGATATAGGGATTTGTTCCCTCATTCTGTCCAACTCAATCTTTTCTGTGATTCCCTGGTGACAATCTCTTTGGTCTGACACACAGCTGGCAGCAATACCTGATTGTTTTTCCTTCTCCTCTAAGTCCCCACTCAGAAATTTACTCTTTTCCTTAAAAGAGTCTCCCAATTATTGCACACAGCAATAATATCCTTGAGAAGAATAGAACAATTAAAAAGATTATAAAGAATACTCTTAAGCTAAATAGCAGATGAAAAACTATAGAACTGTATCATTGTAGAACTATCTAACTGCTTTTCATTATGAGTGAATTTTAGGAAATTTATAGTGAGGATTTTGTCATCTAACACTCAGTTGACACCTCTTCAATGAAACGGCAGCTGTTTCCATAGAATCACCCATCCTCATCTTGGCAGCGATGGTCTTCCCCATCCTGGCTAGGATTCCGTCATTGGACATCCTCAAGACCTAGAACAGAAAGAGTCAGAAAACGTGTCCTAACATTTTTCTCTAGATCCAAGCAAACCAACCATATTTGGCAAGCGACCTGCTTAGGTAATGGAACTTATTACCCATTAAGTCAGGTCATGAACCAACTGATCAATTTGCTAGTTGCAGGTGGCATCATTCGCCTTGCAACTTACTCCTTACATTTCTAATCAGTCAGTGATGAAACCTGACTGATCCCAATCAGTACACCTGATAGTTAATCAACTATTAGATGCCCCTATTTTGTCAGCAACTCTGCCTGACGAGATCTTAAGCATTTGTCTGGATCAATCTCCAATGGATCTAACCAGGCGAGTAACCTAAAATCCACCAAACATAGTTACCCCAAAATCAGGGTCAACATGTTCCAATTCACCTCACATTAGGGAATTATCCCCTTGCGATTCCTGGTAATCTAGCCAGATGGGAATGTGGGCAAAAATCCCAACACATTCCTCCTCTTGCCTAGATTTCCAGCGAGAAAAGGACTGGAGCAGGAGAACACCACTTCGGATTCTTGGTTGTATACTTCATTTGCTCAAGCAGAGTATGATCACCAATACTCAACGCTGCTCAGGACAACCTTTGGCATGCGGCTCTCTTCCTCTTCCTCCTCGCTACTGGCTACTCAGAGAGCAGTCCCCACAATCTAATGTCATTCCAGGCTGATCAATCTACTTGTGATGATATTAATCCCAGGATCTGGTTTCCCCCATCAGGGCATATGACCTGCTTTCATAAGCAGGATTATTGGTCTGGCGTCCTCAATTTCCTGTTTTTCCATGTCCTCAACAGGAGACTCTTGCCATTGATGTTTGTTTCATGGCCTAATTAATAATGATCATTTATGTTCGCCCTTATTATTTTCTTCTCATAATCTCTTGGCTCATATCATTCTTAATTATTCTTTGGAGAGCTTGTCCCATTAATTTTAAGATTAATTTCTCTGAATTGGAGCTTAATTGAGTGTAGAGTGCATAATGTCAACTATCATATAAGTCCAACATCCCCCTCTCATCCATCTCATATGTCAAATTCCAAGTCGCAGTACCAACAGCTACTCAACAGTTTGTCTGATAAAGATCTTTAGCTCTTCCAGCAGATGAGTCAGGCTGTGTGACGGAACCTCTTCTACAGTCCTTCCTGGACTCATACTCCTAGTCTGTCACCAGTAGCTAGTCCTTCCATGGAATTACCAGAAATGGCAACCAACCCCAGTGAAACCAGGCTAGCAATTATCTCAAATGACTAGTGGCCAATTATTCCTCTGTCATCAATTCCAGAGTTAGATTTTGAAACTCTCCTGGATTTGGCTCATTTCACAGAAGTGCTGAACATCATCATTGATGCTCCTGAAATAATGCCCTTCACTCTTGATCGTTCCTTTCTCGCTGGGTCAGACTTGCTTCTGGAGTTCCTCTTCTGACTCAGTCAATACTACAAACCAGATGCCTTGGCCATTGAGCTCACCGTTGGTAACAGCATTCATTTCAAACTCCCCTATGCAGAATTGAGGGCCCAAGTCACCAAGGCTTTATCCATAGTGCTGAATCCTTTCAATCTTGAGAACATCCTAGATCAGGATATCGCCGCTTATGCTATTCACTTTGCCAGCCAAGTTCTTCAAAGTTGGGCCGCAAAGCCTACAGCCTCTCCTGGCTTTCATTGCTTCTTCTGATTCAGCTTCCAAGAAGCTCATAGTCATCACTTGCAGGATGCCATTCACTTCTTGCACAACTATCTCATTTCTGGTGCTTCCCATTGGTATCTTCTGCTGTTGGCTTCAATAGGGGCATGATTTGGCAACCACAGTCCAGTATCTCTTGTTTTCTGCTGGCCCATATGTACAGTGTTTTTGACAAAGCCTGTTGGCAAGCACATAAGACTAATCTTCTGGCTCTGGTACCATATCATGATTACTCAGGTTTATTCGCTGACTGCCTCTTCCTGTACTGCTGCTTCCCTCCCCACTATGGGGGTTTGCAATTGGCTTCTTACAACATCTCAATTTCCCTTCCCCTAGTCAGTTTCTTGCAGGGATCTGCATCCGCTCAATGAACTTAGTTTTGTGTAGGTTTAGCTCTCTCTAGCATCTGATATCACATAGATTTTGACAGGTTATTCATTCCTACAGCGATCTGTCCCCTCCCCCAAGTGGTAACATAAGCGTAATCGTCCACATATTGAGGATAATCAATAAATATAAAAATTACAAAAATATTTTGGTTTTTTATGCGGTTTATAATCTTTTTGCAATATCTTTATCAATCTTTTATTTTTTCTTCTTTTTTCCATGGGACTTGACCTTGTTTTGGTTCAGTGGTCCATCTTTTTATTTTTTCCCGCAAACTAGATCCTAGGTATTCTTAGACCTACCAGTTATCTATAGTTTAGAGGTCCTTTTTTTGGACTGTACCTAATCATTAGGACATAACCAACTTAATGGTCAGAGGTCCTTTAAGAACTCTTTTTTGTTATCTTTTCATCAATCCATCGCTTCAAATACTTAGCATGGACTCAATTTACCACTCTTCCATCCAAGAGGTTCTTGATGGAGTAGGCGTCCATCGCCAACTTGGCATTAATCTCAAACTGGGCATGACCAAAATGCATCCAGTTTGTTTCTTCTCCAAAAACATGCATATTGCAATAGGCAACTTTTTCGCCTATCTGATATTCTGATAAGGCCAGTTGGTTCTTATTGTCCATCAAGTTCACTTCTATCCTTTTCTTTGAAGTCATATCAAATTATTGCAAATTCATTTTGATCAGTATTTGTCAATTGGTTCAGGTACTGCTAAGCACTCATCCCCAATGTTACTTCAACTACCAAATATAAAATTGGTGGCATTGCAGCTTTCCTCCCGTATAAAATCTCAAACGGTGTTTTTCTTATCGCTGTATGATGACTGATATTGTAGGCAAACATATCTGAACTCAGGTATGTTCCCCACACGGAAGTTCTCCCTGCAACCAGCTTCCTCAGCGTTGTGGCCAGTGTTCCATTAACTCGTTCCACCAGTAAATTCATCTCCAGCTGGAAGAATATAGGCACAACTCCTCAGGTCCCCATTATCTCATTTAATCATAGGATTACATGAGATGTGAAGTTTGTCCCATTATCACTAAGCAGAACCTGTGGGCATCCATATTGGTATACTACTTGATCCAGGATGAACTTCACGGTATTGGTAGCATCTAATTTTGCTAGGGCTTTCATTTCAACCCATCTTGTCAGATGATCAATCACAACTATTATGTACTTGACTCCTCCTGTGCTCATCATCAGTGGTCCTATCATGTTAATGGACACCATATGCCAAGAAAATAGGGCATACCTGTTGGTATTCAGTTGTATTCTTATGTGGCTTGTGAAGCTGGCACTCCACATAACAAGATAGATAGTCGGCGACATCATAGTTGATTGACTCTCAGTAGTACTGGTGAATATGGTCAGTTGTTTTTCTCAGGCCTCCATGCCTGACAACCTTATGAGCAGCTTGAATGATAGCCGCTCTTTCCAATGGCTTTGGGAATAGTAACTGCTTCCCTTTATTCATCTTTAAAACTTTTTCATTCATGGTGTCAGTGTTTTCCATCACTTTTTGAAGCGCACCTTGGATTTCTCAGGGCTTTTTCCCAATTTCTCCATTGACCATTCTCTAGAATAACTCATCCACCCGCTGGTATACCATCTGGACCATTGGTAACCACTATAAGCCATCCATATTCTGGTGAGAAGCCCCTGCTCAGTGGAAAATCTCCTAATCATAAGAATATAGCTTCAGTGCCCATCAGGCTAGTCATCCTTCTTGTTCTCATAAATTGTGCAGCCAACGCAATGAGGAGTGGTCCATCACCACTTTGAAGTTCATTACATGGATCTAAACCCAAAACTATTTACAGGCGTAAATGATCACAAGGCATTCACGCTCAGTTATGGTATAGTTCCTCTCAGCGGCTGAGAGTGTCCAGCTCACATATGCCACCAGATGTTTGTCCCCAAGTTCATCTACTTGGCTTAATATGGCACTGATCGCCGTCAACAATGCATCAGTTTGTATAATAAATTCTTAATCAAAATTTGGATATTCAAAACTAGAGAAGTTATTAGATATTGGCATATCTCATCAAAGGATTCCTGTACTTCTTCATTTCATATAAATCCTTTATTAAGATCCTTCAACAGATGGAATAAGGGTTCAGCAATTCTGGAAAAATCCCAAATAAATCTTTTATATTATCTGACCATTCCAAGGAACACTTGGATGTCTCAGACACTCTTTGGCATAGCCATACGGTCTATGGCTTCAATCTTCTGGGCTTGCAGCTGCAATCCACTAGAGTTAATCACAAATCCCAGATATTTTAACTCTTTATTGAAGAAGTGACACTTCATCAGCTTAATCTTCAGGTTGGCTGTGGACAGTCTCTTAAATACTTCTTCCAAATGGTGTAAATGGTCAGTAAACGTCCTACTGAATACATTGATATCGTCCAAGTACATTAGGATGAATGACAACTTCAAGTCATTTAGTATAGCGTTCGTGGCCCTCTGGAACGTTGCAGGCGCATTGCATAGACCCTGGGGCATCCTTGTCAGTTGATATAGCCCATGCACGGTAATAATCACGCATTTCTCTTGGTCTTCTCTTGGAAAATCGATTTGCCAATATCCCAATATCAGATCTATTGCAGAGAAATACTTTGCTTTTCCCAATCGATCTAGTGCATCATTGATTCTTGGTAGGGGATATGAATCCTTCTTTGTAATCTTATTCAGCTTCTGGTAATTAATCACTACCTGATTAGAGCCATCCTTTTTCTTTACAATAAGAATTAGACTCTCCCAGGGACTCAATGATGGAACTAGAAGCCCATGCTTCACTAGTTTGCTGATATCTTCTTCTTCTACTGCTTCAGCCACCTTTGACTTTCAAATCAGTCTCATCTTCATCAGCAGATTTTCCCTGGTATCAACCTTATGGATCACATCTCTCACGCATCCTAATCATGTTGCCTTGGGCGAATACTTCCTGATACTTTTTGAACAGTTTGAGCACCTCCTCTTTCTGTCCTTCTGTCAGATTAGCAATTTGCTCTCGATCAACCAATAGGTTGATACTCTTGGTTACCCCAGCCAGTAATCCCGTCTCATAAAGGGTCCCAAAATCGTGGAATTTCCTCAGTTTGGCCATCAGGATTAGATGAACAAATGCAATGATCTGATTCTTCTTGATCTTCATCAGTTTTTACTAAAATTCTCCAGAAGAACTCAAGTTTCTCCATGGTCCAAATTTATTATTCCAGGAGCCACCCATGGCTCCACTCTGGACTTCTTCAAGGGGCTTCCAACCTCCCCATAAAACAGCTCTGATATCTCTAATGTCAACCCCATGTCAACTATAATCTGTGATCCTGGCGGTATGGTTTGCTCATTTTTGATCCTCAGTGGAATTACCCAGTTCTATAGGATTTCCGTTGGCATTTCTCATCACTTCCAGCCAACTAATTGGTACCAAATTGGGTAAATGGCATCATTGTATATAAAGTTGATGAAGTTGTTCCTCCTTTCAGTGGAGCTTTCCCATCCTTCTGATATACGAATGGTAACATCTGACCCAATATGGTCAACGTATTATCCTCAAAGTTACATTTAACTTTGTACTTCTGTAGAAATTCCATCCCAATCAGAATTTCATAGTTTTGGTTGGCCAAATTATTGCTGGAACAGATACCACCAAGGATCCAAATCAAAGGGGCAAAGCGCTATATGCTCCACAGGAGATGGTGGTGATTGGCCCAGCTGTCCCATAATCCTTCATATGTTCCAAGTCCAGCGAAATCTTCATTCTCTTCACAAACTTGGTCAAGGCAATGTTAATGGGCGCTCCGCTGTCAACAGTCACCCTCACCTGTACTCAGTTCACTTGTATATCTATATATGTACACTTGGAGTATTATAAGATAGTGTTTACTGAGTGTATAGCAGCATCATTATCCTAATTGAGGGTGTGAATGATTTACTCCATTAAATATGAAACGATTCCTTTATCACACTGAGGGGGATTGACAGGTCTGCCTCATCTAATCAAACTTCAATTCATTGGGATTATCCGCAGCTCAAATCTTGTCCGCTTATTGTTGGTCATAAGGCTGAGCAACTTCCTTGATTATTTTGGGGTCGCTTTCCTTCACCCCAGATCTTGTTACCGCATTCACGTCCAAATTAATCACTTGATACAGTTGATCCTGTATGTCTTTGTCCACATACAAATCACTGTTGTCAATTTCCTCATGCATAATATTGGGAGGAACAGACTTCTCCATAGCTCAAGACTGTTTCCCATCTAGGCCACGGGACCCTTTTCTGACTCCTTTATGGCTGCAGACTCTTTCACTTGGACCACGTTGATTTGATTCTTTGGCTTCTTGCAATTTACAGCGAAATATCCCTTCCCTCCACACTGACAACATACTTTCTCTTTCTTATTAATCTGTCTGAACGCTTTGGGCTTATTCCCCAGCACAGTTCAATTGTTCATCTCTTTAGCACCCTCGTTCCCCTTTGCTGGATTCAAATTTTGTACTGGGTTGGATTTGAACTTCTGTTTGGGGAAATAAAGCTTGCTCCCAAGATTTTCAAATTATCTACCATCTGAGTGGTAGTAATTTCTGTCGTGAGCATGGAAGACATCATTTGGTGCAAATCACAGTAGGGCCAAAGGGCCACTTGTAATGCAATTCTGGAATCAAATTCATCCAGTACCTTTGCTCTAACCAGGATTTGCAATTCCTAGTAGAAATGATCTGTGAAGCTTGCTAAAGATTCATCCTTATGGAACTAGATGCCCATAAACTCTTATTTGCACTTTTACATGCATGTTGGGCTCCCAAATTCCTTCATGATGGCCGCTTTGGCCTCCACGTATGACCAGCTGTCCCCCTCCAAGTGGAGCAACACTAAATTTTGACATTTGGTGTCTAGGCAATTCATCACCATCAATGCCTTTTGACAATTGCCATATCCATACATAGTCATCTCAAACAGTTGGAAAAATGCTGGGGAATTATCCTGATGGAAAGTCAGCAATTTTGGCATTGTCTTGAACTCCAATGAGGTTTCTCTAGCCACCTCTCTAGGTTTGGCTACTCAGCTCACTTGGGGGGTGATTTTAGGTGTCATCTTTAAAATAGCAGCAAAAGCAGGCGGCATGTTTATTGAGGTATTCGACTTAACAATTATCATATGAGGAGTTCTTTCTTCAGCATTGGTTGCCACATATGGTTCACAATCACATTTGTGAGTTTTTAGCTCCTCAACCTGTTTGATCAGTCACTTGATATCAGCGCTAAAATTTCTCAAATTAATGCAATCCGCCTCACGCTCTGTTTTCAGAAATAAGTCTTCTCAGATTAAGTACCCTTCTTTCTTCTTTAATGATGTTACTTTTCTAGGTATTTAATTCCCAAAACTTGCAACATTATTGGTCCCTTCCTCCATCTTGGCAACTCTTTTTTTCAAGGCTGCAAAACTTGATGAAAGCTGAGTTTAGGGCGTTCTGATTAACAGTGGCTAACTCCATCCATAGTTTTCTTATCTCATCTTTATATGACATCCTTATAAGTTCTTCTACTCAATTACATCCCTGTAGTGAGCACCACTTTGTAAAAATTTATGGGGATGATTACTTTCTGGCCAATAACCTCTATAAACTTATTACTTGCACAGGTTCAGTTTTTGTGCAATTTGTTCACATGGTATAATATTAATATGATCAGCTGATAATAGTATGAAGACTATTATCCGTAGTTGAATGGAATTCTTAGATCTCAGCCCAAAGCTTGGCCAGTATTTCCACTCAAAATACTTGCGATGTCTCAAAATAGAGATATGTTCCCTTGTACCATCTAGCCCAATTTCTCTTAAATTACCGTTGACAATTTATCCAGTTTGACACACAGTTGGCAGCAATCCTCTATTTGAATCCACTTCTTCTCTGAATCTCTGCTCAGATCCTTGCTCTTTTTCCTTAAAGAGTCTCCCAATTATTGCACACAACAATAATATCCCTGAGAAAAAATAGAACAAATGAAAGCTGATAAAGTTTACTAAGCTAGTATATCTACTGTATACTCTGTGTGTTTTTTATAAGAAAATTCTAGGGAATTTATAGTGAGGATTTTGTCATATAACACTCAGTTGACACTTCTTTGATGAACCAGAAGCTGTTGCTTTGTATAACTATCCTCATCTCAGCAGCAATGGTCTTCCCCATCCTGGCTAAGATTTCGTCATTGGACATCCTTATGCCTAAAACAGAAAAAGTCAGAGAAAGTGTCACTAACAATTTTCTCTTGATCCAAGCAAACCAACCGTATTTGGCAAGCAACCTTCTTAGGTAATGGGACTTATTCCCCATTAAGGCAGGTCATGAACCAACTGACTAATTTTGCTAGTTTCAGGTGGCATCACTAATCTTGCAACTTACTCTTTAAATTCCCAATTATTTGGTATTGAAACCTGACTGATCTCAAAATGGTACACCTGATAGTTAATCAACTATCAGATGCCCCTATTTCATTGGCAACTCTGCCCAACAAGATCCTAAGAATAAGTTTAGATTGATACCTGAAAGATCCGACCAGGAAAATAACCTAAAATCCCCTAAACATAGCTACCTGGAAATTAGGGTCAACCGGTTTCCAATTCACCTTGTATTAGGGAATTATTCCCTAGCAATTCCTGGTAATCTAGCCAGCTGGGTATATGGGCAAAAATACCAACACTAGGTAAATTAGGATGAACAACAGTTTAAGGCTTTCAGAATGGTGCCCATGGCCTTTTGAAATGTAGATGGGGCATTACATAGCCCCTACAGCATGTGAATGAGCTGAAATAACCTCTTAGAGGTGATCATCTCAGACTTTTATTGTTCCACCGCTGGAAAACTTAATTTCCAATAACATGATATTAAGTCCATTACTAAAATATAGCAAAATTCGCTCAAATGGTCTAGATTCATCAATTTAGTGCGGAAGATATGAGTCTTTTTGGCAATAATATTCAGTTTTAGATAGACGATTACTACACACAGGCGGTTATGTCTTTCTTTTTTACAATCAATAGATAGGGAAGCCCAGGTGCTTTTGTATAGATCCTGCATTCCATGATCCAGAAGCTTTCCTTTCTTATCAGAAACTACCTCTTTACTTCCTTTGAGCAGTGGATCAGCCAGGAAAAGATAGGAGGGTAGTCCTCTGTTTCTAATTGATGGACAACGCCATGAACGCATCCCAAATAATGGTCATCAGGTGCAAAACTTACTAATTTTTTTGTTTAGTGCCAAGGCTTGATCCTTCTGCTCTTCCAACAACCCTGTCAAAGTTTAGCGTGGAACCACTGCTATTATGCTGGCTGGAGGTCCAGTGGGAAGACCAAACTTGCAAGTGAACCAAAATTCATGTAAGCAAAAGAACTCAGTGACAGGGGCCTGATTCAGAAACGCCACCACTGGGTGTCTTCAGAACATCAGCGGGCCTTTTTGCAGGTTCATTAGCAACACTTTCATCTCACCATGTACAGGTAATATGATGCCTGGGGACACATGGGGCTTGAGGCGAGATTTCTGATAGGGCTAAGAACCTCCCCATAGAGCCCTTTTGTTTCTCAATTTCAAGCTCTGTTCCCAAATAACTTAGTGGCCAGAAGGGATCGTTATGGTGGCTGCAGATTAGAGAGGCAGTCCCTGGTACTCGTATATTTGGTGAGGGAAAACCCTAGTTTTGGTTTTGATTACCAAAAGCAGATGGGAATTATGCCATCACTATAAGCAAGAAAAACTTTCCCAGTGCAGGTGGAATCCTTTGGCACACTTCTGGAGATGAAGTAAACTATGATCCTCTCTCCCAAGATCATATTGTTCCCTCAGACATATCAATTACTGCACTGAAGTGGCGCATGAAGGCTGCCCCTATCAGAATATTGTAGATGTGAATTTTTAACATGATCACCAGTGCAGAGATGGCAATCAACCAAGATTGCACAGACAGCATACTATACACCCCTTCCAAGACAGTGCATTCAGCCCAAGCGGTCCCATATACCATCCATGCTTCTTGCAGTTTTGAATTACACTTCAAAAAATGAATGTATTCTTGAAGTTACTTGGTTGGATTCTCCAAAAGCTATGAATAATAGTTAAAAGTAGGTTATAAATCAACCTAATTTTATTATTGAAAGGATAAATACTTATAGGTTTCAAAATAGTTTGGGATTTATTCAATCTAATTAATCACTGAGCAATCAAATCTTCTATCCCCTGATCGGGATGATCCTGATAATTATTATTAACCTTGATACATTTAGATAAATTAAGCTCCCCTTCCAAAATTACTGGGGAATCATTTGGGTAAAATTCTCAGAAATGAGAAGATTTGGTGAAATCCTGACACTTACCCCTCAAGATTTAATTGTGGAAGAGGGTAATTTCTCAAAAATCTAGGATGGATACAGTTTACCACTATACCCATATCAACATGGACAATCTCATATTCTAATCCCTTTCAGAATATCACTCAATAAGGACCAGACCATTTTGATCCTTTTTTCTCAGTTCTCCCACTAGGTCAGGAGTGATAATATATAATGTAATCTCCAATTCGATATTCATGTAAGGCAGGTTTATGATGGTTACTTCTTTGGGTCTCCTTTTTATTGATTACTTCATTTGATTTCATGGCTTGATCTTAAAGTGAATGATCTCATCATCCAAATTTCTCATAATCTAATCAGAGTTTTCTGATATACCTTCTTCAAGATTTCCTGAACATTTAAAGGAACTGAGGGATCTCACCCATAAATTCATTTGAAAGGTGACATCTTGATAATTTGATGATAACTTATTTGATATGTAAACAAAGCACTAAGTAAACAAAAGTTCCACTGAGATGGGTCAGTTGAGGCCACCTCCTTAAAATCGAGTTTAAAGTTCCATTAGGTCAATCAATAGCCCTGTTCATTGATGGATTGTAAGGAACAACAAACCGTTGGGCAGCAATGAATAATTTAGATAGTTCCTGTAAGAGTTGCGAGGTAAAATTAGTCCCTTTGTCCGACATAAGGACCTTGGGAAGCCCATACTGAGTGATGATGTTCTGGCAAATGTTTAGTGCAGTGGTCTTAGCAGAAGGGGTAGTAATGGATATGGCCTCAACCCATTTAGTTAAATGATTGACAGCCATGTAATATACTAATGTCCATGCAATCCCCAAGGAAAAGGTCCTACAACATCTTTACTTACCACTTCAAATGCCCTAGTTGGTGAAATTACTTAATGCTGATAAGTAGGGTTGGTCGCACCATGACTTTACAGATGAGACATGAGTTAAGGGTCTCTCAAATGGTTTCAGTTATATTTATACAATAATGTCAGCTTTTCAACCACTCTTCAGTTTTCTTTAAACCACTATGACTACTTGTTAATGTCCTTCCATAATAGCATGGTATCATGACTTTGGGTGCAAAAAGGGTAACCGCTTGGATTTGACCTCTTATACAAAGCTCCTTCCTGAATCATAGTACATTTATATTAGTTTGTAGAAAAGCACAATCTTCATCAGATTCTCAATCCCACAATTCAGGTCGTCCAATGAGATTATATAGTCGTTCTTCTTTTCCCAAATCCAGGGTCAGTATAGACAATCTGGACAGGCCATCAGCATTTTAATATTGAGTACTTGAACGATGTACAATGAAAAAATCGTAATTTTGCAATCTTTGAGCCCAATGGGCTAATCTCCCATCAGGATCCTTAATATTTTGTACTTATCTTAAAGAAGAATGATTGTAATAACAGTAAATGGTTACTATATAGAAATGAACGAAATTTCTGTATTGCTAAAATTACAGCTAAACACTCTTCTAAGTTACTCAAAATTACGCTCAGCTTTGGGTAAGGTTTTTCTGTAATATGTAACGAGATGGTCAATCTTCTCTTCATCACACTGAGATCAATAGGCCCAATAGCGACATTACTTGCACCAGTATGTAGGAAAAAGGCTTGTTAAATTAAGGATAAATTAAAACAGGTGCCTTAATTAAGGCAGTTTGCAGAGAATTAAAAGACTGTTCCAGAGCTGAGTTCCACTCAAATGGTGCACTCTTTTGTAATAAATGGAATAAGTGTTCTTTCATATAAGAAAACTTATTTATAAATTGATAAAAGATACCCAACCATACTGAAAAAGGCTTTTATGTCCTGCATAGAGGTTGGAGTTGGCATTTGTTGAATAGCTTGAATTTTATCAGAGAGGGGTTAAATCACTTTAGCTGATACCTGGTGACCTAAGAACTCCATCTCGTTCTGAAAAAAGGAACATTTGGAGGGTTTGAGATTTAGTGAAGAATTCTGAATTTGTCTAAAAGCTTCTTTTAAATGACCCAAATGCTCAGCATATGCTTTTTAAACACGGTAGTATCATCCATATATACCAGAACACATGTCAACTTTAAGCTCTGTAACATACCATCCATAGCCCTTTGGAAGGTTGCTGGGGTGTTGCTCAACCCTAGTGGCATGCAGGTTGGTTCAAATAAACCCTCACTGGATATTAGGGCACATTTAGTTCAGTCTTCCATGGATAGCTCAATTTGCCAGTATTCACTGGCTAAGTCTATTACCAAAAAATAACTTGAGCCAGCTAACAACTGAAGGGACTCATTGATCCATGGTAGAGGATAGCTATCTCAACATGTAATGACATTAAACCTACAATAATCCATAAACACCTGATGTGAACCATACTTTTTCTTAATCAGTAGCAACGGGGAGGCCCAAGGACTGTTCAAAGGTTTTGATAATCCAGCCTTTAATAGTTGATACAATTCTTTAGTGACCTGTGCTTCCTCTACTTTTAACTTACAATAGGGTTTGGAACGAATGGCAAGGTGATCTCCAGTTTCTGCGGTGTGCATTATCCCTTCTTTACAAAAATTGTAAGTATGCTTAGAAAAATTTTCGAATTATTCTTCTTATAATTGAAGTAATTGTTTCTCCTGTTCTTTAGTGAGATGTTTTCTTATTGCAGGTCTCACAATAAGAATCTCCTAATTGGTTTCCAGCCTAAAGTCTTATAAGCTTTTTTAAAATTTTTAACGTCATAAATTCGAGATAAGGGTAATAATTTGACATAGGCAATTGGATTTTCTTGATATACAACTATAGGATCATTTGTTAGCTTTGCCAATAAAACAGGTAACAATCCAGAATAAGCGTAATTTAATATCCCAGGACAAGGCAAGATCTCTTTAGAAGAAGGGTTGAAAATGCCTTGGTCTTGTAACAAATGGCCTTTGGGAATAGAAAAATGTAAAAAAGTATTGACAATTACCTGAGATTTTGGAAGAATAATTAAATTCTCAGGGGGAGAAAATAGGCATCCCTTACTCTATGTCAGCCGTTGTAGGGGGTAAATTTACTCAAGGGCCTTCAACATGGTACTGAATGGAATAAGTCCTGATTTGATCCCTCTAGCAGACATAACTGACGTCTAGTATGAGCATGTTTGAATAAAAGCAATGGAACTCTATACCCCAAAAGGGATAGAAAAGAGTTGGGTTAATGAATAATTTCATCAAATTCCCACAAAAATTGAGTCACTAAAAGTAGGTCATAACTTAAAATTATCAAGGATGATTGCAGTTTCTGTAAAAGTTGACTTCTTAATTTTTAGTGGAAGAGATGAAAATGCTCCAATTGACTGAGTACTATGAGGTCCCACAGTGCCATATTCTTCATAATGTGAAATATTGGGCATTAAATTAATCTGATTGATAATTTAAATGAAAGGACATTTACCAGAGATCCAGTGTCACTGATAGCTTTGGCGTTGACTTGATACACTCAAAAGTCAATATGGGTAATGGTACTTCCAGACTGAGAGGATAAAGCCAATGTAACGGTTGAGTTTTTCTCAATTGCTGCATTCTGACTCAGATTCAGAAAATCTGAATCTGAGTTAGATCATTTTTAAAAAATATTTGTGGTTTAGTTATTTTAGCACTGGGTTGTTCCTCACCCAAGTTGTATATTAGGCTTGTGTGAGTCTAACCAATGACTTGGATGAGGCCCCTGAAGGGCTGCCTTTTTAAGGTGCATTGTACATTCCAAAGTTCACTTCAGAATTAAGTCTTTTTACCCCAAGTTTTCCTTTCTGGGGAGCATTGAAAGTTGCTCCCCAATATAAGCTCTGTTAATTTAGCCCATTTTTATCACCTGAATAAAAGTAAAGGTTGTTCTGGGGTTAGCATACCACGAATACCTGTTGGTTTTTTGGGTATTCAGTTTCAAGGAGTCTTTGTGTGGTTGGGTCTGACCAACCCAGAGGATGTTCATAAATAATTAGTAGGCAATGTTTGGCGCTGTCAGAGCCCCAAATCTCTCCCCACTCAGTTAGATCGCTTTGGTTGCTTGTTGGTGCACCAAAGAATTGTTTATTTTATGGCAGTCAAAAACTGGGGTTTTTGTTGACCGTGGCAGACAATAAGGAGGGCAAGTAATAGGAAGAATGTTCATCTTTATTATAATATCTACAGGGCTTTGATGTTACTGTTGCATACTCATATCATTATCAAGGTGGACAATCTTATTGGTTTTATCTTTTTTCTTCTTTTCACTAGCTTCCTTTTTAAAAAAATGGTCCTCAGTATAGAAACATTGGTGACAGTAATTATACTGAATATCTCTAGCATTCTCAGGCACAGTTTAAACTTTTGGGCGACTAGGTCTTGGAGAGTCATAAGCCTAGGGTTTTCAGAAAATTGAGGAGGCAATTTCAACAAGGCCTCCTTTATGTCTAAAACACTTTTGAAGTTCTTTTTTATGTGGATAGGTAGACTTGAATCTGAGTCCTAGAAGTAAAAGCAGACATCATGGAAGTAGTAGCGTTATCCAAGTTAACCAACCACATGCTACCAAATTCTGAGATTCTCAATTAAAACCGATATGCAAATTCTTTGGTAGATTCATTTGGTGAGGCTGTATGCCCATAAAAGCCTGTTTCTGAGAGGATAGGGTTTGCTCACTCCCAAATTCTTTGATCAATGCTTCCTTAACCTTAACCAAGTAGAACAAGTCATCAAGTGGGGTACTATGATATCCTGGGCCAATTGAGTAAGATAATTAGGTAAGTTTTTTTTTGATGATCTGTGGCCTCACTAAGAGCCTTCTCATATAGATAAAGGAAGGATATAATACTTCCTTCCCCAGGAGAGTACTTATATTTAAATACAGGTTTAAAACTCATTGGAGCATTGGTTGTCAAAACATGCACTCTAGACTGTTCCAATTAGGTGGATATGTAAGAGTTAGAGTCTGAAGCTTTGTAATATCATTGGGGATAGGGACCAACTTCTCTGGTAAGTATTTCACTAATTTGACTATTTAGATCAGCATGCACCACTTTTTCATACAATATTCAAGATAACTCATAAATTTGCTCCTGCTGTGCATTGTACTTATGTTCCAAAGTTTCAATCTTCGTTTGAAGCATCTCCCCTTTAGATTTGCAAGCTTGTGACAGGATGTCAGTATCCTTTGCCCATTTACCCAGATTATTAAATTTGTCAAATAAGGACTGAAGTGACAAGAGGGGGTGTCATGAAAACGGCAGAAGAAGTTAGACTGGCCTAATAGTCAGGATTTGTAAGCACCCAAAAAGCAAGCCATAATGCCAGAGGCATTTCCGCACATATGACGTTGTATGGAGCTGTGAATTGGGAACTGATAAACCGTTGGTGTAGGGCAATAGTAAACAGAAACAGAGAACGAACCAAATGGAGACAAACCCTGACACTGGGGGTCTTGCTTCAGGGGATGGTACCATAGGTATATTTTCTACAAGGTCACCAGCGGGTAGGTTCAATTTTACTGAGGAAACAAGGGCGGATTCTTGCTCAGAGATGGTGGATGTAAGGCACAAGATCCCAGTATACTATTGGCGGATGTTTAAAGTAATGAGGTTGAATTGCCAGAAGTATCTAGCTTGCTGAATCCAGTTGACGATGGTAGGGGCCATAGTGACCATCAGTACTGGTATTGCCCATCTGGTATAGGTACTGACAGGCCACCAGAGTAAAGCCATCGGGAATGTGGCCAGAGGGATATCAATAAAATTAAAAATTGATAGTTTTTAGCGGCAAATTGTATTGAAAGAAAAGAGAAAATCGACCAACAATTTTCTCAGTGCAATGCAACTGATTAAATAGTGGTCAATTGATGCGGGAACAAGCTGGGATCAGGTCCCTCAATTTTGACCTAACCAGCGAATTATTTGGGGATGAGGGAAGATAAGCTCATTGGAGACTGACATCAAAGAATTTGGAAGCAGGCTGAGTTGTGCTCAGTTTGACCTCAAATGCCTGAACTGAGGCTCAACTGCGTTTCTGATGGTTGGTGCAACGGCGTCTGGCCCAATGAGCAGCAGGAATCCCCCAGGGCCACCCCACGTAGGGGCAGTCCCAATTGGTTGAGAATAGGTTCAGGATGCCCAACCCGCCCACTCCCAGTTGCTGGGCCATTCATTCAGTCAAAAGCGTTGCACCAGCTGCAACTCCTGATTTTCTGGAAGGGAGCTTTAAACTATCATCTAGGGTGTCCAATGCTACTACCTGCATGTTGGGGATCATCCCTGATGAATTTGAGAGGGGATTAATTTTGATGATCATGCTGTTGGCCAAATTGAGACCTTCAGAATTTCCAGCCGATGAATAAATCTTTTTCCCTTTTTGGCTATGTGGATTCCAATCATCTGGCTTGTTTCCACTTGTTTTTGGACCAATTGACTTCATTTTGGAGATCTCAGTGCAGATTTACCTGATCAGATGTACAAGTTTGGCTGAGGTGAGTATGGGCACTGGGGGAGGGATCCAAAGAGGGTGGGCTGTTACCCAGCGCTCATCTACCACATGGGCAAGCTCACCCTTAGTAACTAGGGGTAGAGCCACCATCTTCGAAACCTTTTACTCAGAAATTGGAAGAGGGCCTATTGACACACAGGGGATGTTCCCTGGGACTTACATTACCCTTTTCTTTTTCCAAAGGAAGGGAACCACCACCAGGAAACTGCACGAGGGCCACATTTTTGTGCGCCTTAGGTAACTTGATCGCCATTACAGTCGCAATTTTTATTTGAGGGGGGTAGGGAGCGTTGGGGTGGGATTCTTGAAACGCCTCAACCAGTTCCATGCAGTTAGCACAATCGTGAGCCTTAACTCAACTGTTCTCATAAGCTGGATACCCTTTTCAGGGCAAGAGATATTGAATGGACTGACGGGACTTGTGAGATGCTAGGATATTTTCCACTTCTGCCTCCCCCACATTTTCAACAATGATCAGCTCAGGATCCATGGAAACCATACTCCTAAAGGGTGACAATTGGAAAACGTGGAAGATGGGGTGCTGTTTCCAGTGAGCTGGAAGTTTTAACCAGAATGAACCATTGCCTAAGACTTCCTCTACCAAATGGGGGCCCAAACGCTTACTTTGAACTTACAGGAGGGTACTTGCATTCTCAAATGACATGTATTGAGCATAACATAGGAGTTCACCATTATGGCATGGCCTGGGAGTCGCTTAAAATCTGCAAACCACTTGTAGTCTTCAATGGCTTTGGTGAGGTGTTCCCGCATTAAAAATTGAATAGACCTAATATTTTCAGCATGATTTGTGGAAGCTTGGACCTTGGGCCGCAAGCAGGGTCTGACCAAAAAGGAAGGATTATAACCTAACGTCGCTTTGTAGGGAGAAAACCCCGTGGAAGCGTGAGTCCTATTGTTGTAGGAAAATTGAGTGAGGGGAAGTTGTTAGCCCAGTTGTCCTGTGCGGCTGCAGCATAGCAATGCAGGTACTGTTCTAGGACTTGGTTAACTCTCTCGTTCTGTCCATCAGACTAGGGATGATATGTTGTGTAGTGATAGGGGGAGATTTTTAAATAGATAAGAGCTCACTCCAGAACCACGCTGTGAACTGTGAACCACAGTCACTGATGAACTCCTGTGGGAGGCCAAACATTGAAAACGCATGGCGCACAAAGAGACAAGCAGTTTCCTCTGACATAATTGTGGAAGTGCAGGGAATGAAAAAGGGAAACTTAGTGAAATGATCCACCAACATCACCACCGTAAACCCATAGAGCAGGGGAGCTCAACAATAATATCCATGGACATCAATGTCCATGGACCTTCCACCTGTTGTAAGGGGTGTAGAAGCCATTTCTACAAGAGCGATCTGACTTAGCCTGAGCACAAGTGACGCAATTGGCGATCCAGGCTGGAACTTCCTTAGTTAAACCCACCCAATTGTAGGTCCACTTGATCAAGTCAATTCATTTCTTATTTTCTGGATGGCTGACCATGAGAGTGCTGTGATGCATGCAAAATACCTCAGCTCTGAAGAGAGGGGGAACCCAAATTCATGATCAAAAATAAATGAGACCCTCCACCAAGGAGTATAGAGTGTGTTTATGAAATTGGAGGGATAATTGCTCAAATAACTCCACACTTTCAGGGCAGGTCATTTGGCCAGCTAAGACCTGAGCAACTAGTGGGGCATTAGGAGTGAGGGCGCCGGAAGAGATGACAGGGGGAACAATTGAAAAAAATTTGAGCGGCAGAAATCATGGTAATGAGGTTCAATACATCTGGGTCCACAGGACAGTAGGTGGGGCTGGGCTGAGAAAATTGGGAAGTACATTGAGCGCACCTTATATGAATTCATATTTAAAATTGAAACTGCGCTAGTCCCAATAGGTATGAGCTTCCTATTGCGCCAATTTTTGGGGCTTATGTAAATACAAGAGAGCCTGATGATCCGTGTAAACAATTAACTCATGTTGAGCACACTGTAACAGATACCTCCAATGAGTCAATGCCCATGCTACGGCTGCCAACTCTTTGTCATAGATGGGCTAAGATTGCTCCATAGAGGTAAATTTTCAGGAAAAATAGGCGACTGGATGTTCCAAGCCATCATGCTCTTGGAGCAACACTGCACCTCACTGCCACTGAGGAGGCATTGCACACAACGATATATGGCTTGGCAGGATCTGCATGATTCAGGACAGGATGGGATAAAAAACACCTCTTTGATCAATTTAAACGCCTGCTGTCATTTGGGCGTCCAACGAAATGGTACATTCTTGCCTGTGAGGGAGTGGAGTGGGGCAGCTAACTGGGAAAGAGCCGGGGAAAATTTTCTAAAGAAAACAATGGTTCCCAAGAAACTCCGTAATTGTTTCTGGGTTGTCAGGATTAGACATTCACAGATAGCGTCCAAATTATTGGGAGGAATTGCTTAGCCATCTTTTAAGATGAGGTCCTGAGAAAGGTACCTTTCTCCTTATAGAACTCGCATTTGGAAGGCTTAATGAACAAGCCTGCCTTATGCAAAGCAGCCACGACCACTTCCAAGTCAATAGCATGTTATTAGGGAGTTGGGGAGTGAACAAGAATGTCATCAATATATGTGACCGCACATTTAAACCGGAGGTCACCCAGTACACTGTCAATCATACATTGAAATGTAGCAGGTGCATTCTTCAGCCCAAGGGGCATTACGCGGAATTGGAAAATGCCTTGCTTCATCCAGATCGCTGTTAACCATTCTTGCCCTTCCATTACCCAATTCTGGTTGAAGGCATTGACGAGATCCAGCTTAGAGAGCACACAAGATTTGGAGATTGCTTGGCTGATCAACTGCTCTAGGGGCAGGGGATAGGAATCATGAACCGTAACTTTGTTTAAATGTCTGTAATCCACACAGGGATGGAGGGAACCATCGGCTTTTTAGTGAAGATGATGGGAGATATGACTGGCGATGTCTCCTTAAACAACCACCCTTTTTTAGCATATTATCCCATAAAGTGTTAAGCGCAACCTCCTCCTCCACTGTATGGGGATACAACGGACAGTTGATATTCACCAACTGCACCATTGTAAAAAATCCCAGGTCGAATTCAGTATGAGGAGGCAGGTGATCTGCCTTTTGGAATCAAAGATAATTAGATAGTGCATTAAAATTTTGGGAAATTGGATGGAAGGCCCTCAGGAGAGATGATGGAAGTAATAGAACTATGACCTTGAGTTTTCTTGAGAGTGTTGACTAAGAGAAATCCACCCTCCAGTTGATCATTAACAAATGTCAACATGTTTGACTTCAGGTAAATCTTGACATGTTGTCAGCGCCACCATCCAACACCTAAGATCACCAGAAACACCAAGTTTGGCATAGAAGAAATCTGATTGCAGAAGCAAAACTGGTGTACCAAAAAAGGTTCTGGCTGAGAGAGAATATAACACGTCTAGGAGGCTGAAGAAGCCACCATCACTGATGGACTCATGTCCATGTCCAGTTCCAATCGTTGGGATAAATAGAAGCTCATGAAATTACCTGAAGATCTAGTATCTAACAGGGCCAGAAAGGAGACATGGTGAGATCCAATAATAATCTTCATAGGTAATAAGAAATAAGCGAAGTTTTGTTTATTGTTAGATTTGGGCATCTCTGTTGCAACTGAATAAATGGTAGGAAAATCAGGGAAAAGGTCGGGGGCTTTTTCTGAAGTAAAGTTGGGAAGAACGAGGGCTTGAGAACTGGCTTCCTCTATCTTAGCTTTTACTGATTCATTTATAGGTGAACAAGGATATGCCAACTCCAACGCAGGAGTGATTATGGGCTTGGAAGCCAAAACTATCATTGATTCATCGGTAAAAACTGCATCCACGTTGTTGTTGAGTAATCCTATCATAAAATTTACCCTTTGATAGCAGGAAGTATGGTGAGGGGGAGGAATTGATAGTAGTCGTGGCGTACATGTTTGATCTACCATTCCTTTTGAGGTGGACCAAACCTCGTGGTGAGTAGAAACTGAGTCCAAACCTAATCTAAAGACTGCCTGAAGCATATCACTAGAGAGGTCAAGTGTTGGAGCCTGTTTGCAGAAGGTAGAAATCAAAGAAGCCAAACTAGGCGCTTCAGCCATAGTAGAGAGCAATCTGAATAAGTGGTCTGATCGTGACACCAGGGGTTTCAAGGCAGCTGATATGATGGCAATCAGCGAAGTTGGATCCCCCAATTGTGAGGAAAACAAAGAAGGCCTCAAACCCACTGATGGGCATCCCCTTCTACAGCATCCAATAAAGCAACCCCCTGTTGGGCATGAGATAATGCAGCGGCATTGTTAAGGGCAATCGCCAAATGCATTTGCACCTCAGTGAGGGCTTCAAGAACCTGATTTACAATCTCATGGGAAGAAACACGTGAAATTTCTTCAGGGCTATTAGGAGGGGTAAGGTAGTATTTCACAAGGCTCTGCCAGCCTGAAGAAGTTTCTCCAAGGTAGAGTGAATACTACCCACAAAATCAGCAAGTGACCAAATGAACAACAAAAAGAAGACTACTGATTGCACTTTCATTTGGTAGAGGGTAACCACTGTGACGCCCACCTCAAAGAGCAGGGCGGAAATGGCTGGAAACAATGTTTGGTCATTTATGTCATGAAAATAGCAGAAGAAATTTAGACTGACCTGCCATTTGGGATGTGTAAGCACCCAAAAGCAATCCAGAATGCCAGAGGCATTGCTGCACATATGACATTGTATGGAGCCATGAATTGGGAAACAATAAACCATTAGTGTAGGGCAATAGTAAACAGCAACCTGAGAACGAACCAAAGGAGACAACCCCTGACACTGGGGGTCTTTCTGCAGGGGATGGTACCATAGGTATATTTTCTACAAGGTCACCAGAGGGTGGGTTCAATTCAAATGAGGAGACAAGGGGGCGGATCCTTGCTTGGAAATGGTGGATGTAAGGCCACAAGATCCCAGTGTACTGTTGGCGGATGTTTTAAATAATGGGGTTGAATTGCCAGATGTATCTATCTCGCTGAATCCAGTTGACGATGGTAGGGGCCATAGTGACCATCAGTACTGGTGAAGCCCATCTGGTATAGGAACTGACAGGCCACCAGAGTAAAGCCATCGGGAATGTGGCCAGAGGGATATCAATAAAATTAAAAATTGATAGTTTTTAGCGGCAAATTGTATTGAAAGAAAAGAGAAAATCGACCAACAATTTTCTCAGTGCAATGTAACTGATTAAATAGTGGTCAATTGATGCGGGAACAAGCTGGGATCAGGTCCCTCAATTTTGACCTAACCAGCGAATTATTTGGGGATGGGGGAAGATAAGCTCATTGGAGACTGACATCAAAGAATTTGGAAGCAGGCTGAGTTGTGCTCAGTTTGACCTCAAATGCCTGAACTGAGGCTCAACTGCGTTTCTGATGGTTGGTGCAACGGCGTCTGGCCCAATGAGCAGCAGGAATCCCCCAGGGCCACCCCACGTAGGGGCAGTCCCATCTGGTTGGGAATAGGTTCAGGATGCCCAACCTGCCCATGCCTGGTCGCTGGTTGTTCATTTAGTCAAAAGCGTTGAATCAGCTGCAACTCCCAATTTGCTGGAAGGGAGCTTCAAACTATCATCTAGGGTGTCCAATGCTACTACCTGCATGTCAGGAATCATCCCTGATGATTTTGAGAGGGAGTTAATTTTGATGATCATGCTGTTGGCCAAATTGAGACCTTCAGCAATTCCAGCTGATGAACAAATCTTTGTCCCTTTTTGGCTATGTGGATTCTGATCGTTGGGCTTGTTTCTACTTGTTTTTGTACCAATGACTTTAGTTCAGTGATCTCAGTGCAGAGTTCCTTGATCAGAAGTATAAGTTTGGCTGAAGTGAGTGTGGGCACCGGAAGATGGATTCAAAGAGGGAGGGCTGTTACCCAGCCCTCATTCTACCACGTGGGCGAGGTCACCCTGGGTAATGAGGGGTACAGCCACCATCTTCAGAACCTTTTTACTTGGAAATGGGAAGAGGGCTTGATCAACACAAAGGGGACGTTCCCCCAGGTCTTACAGGGGGTCAGTAAGTGCCCCATCAGGAGTTAAATTACACTCATTGGCCACTTTATGAAATTGCTCACGCAAGCAGTCAAACATTCTCAAGAGAGATTCAATTTGGTGAAGGGATTCTGAATGCCCATCAGTACCCAGTGAACCACAAGGTCAGTCTGCACCTGGTGGTCCACGGGGCCCTTCAACACCTGGGGGACCATGAGATACATAAGCACCAGGAGGTCCACATAGCTCATCAACCCAGGTGGCCCACAAGGTCCCTCAACCCCAGGAGGACCTTGTTCCTCATGAGGAATCATAGTTCTTGAGTGTTTCTCTATTTTATCAACTTTAAATTGAATTCCTGAGTATAATTGCTTTAATTAGAAGTTGCAATTTTTAGTTTCCTCATACATTGATTGGCTACACTCAGAGAGTTAAATACCATCTCTCCATTCCCCCCAAACTTCCTGGACTTGCTTTAGAAACCGTGAGTCATTAAAACTGGATATTCTATGATCAAGCTGAACAAGCTGTTGGTGTACTTAATTGAGAAGGGTCCAATTAATAATAATGGCATAAAGATTATCTCTGCTGAACTCAGAGGCAGACTTAAAATTCAGAAACATAATTATTCAAGGACTTGAGTCCTTTAAAAAATTAAGCATCCTTTGATGATGCATTCCTACTACTGGCAACAAGTGGTAAAAATTAGGGTGTACAAGTTGGAGAAAGTATATTGCTCAGTACCAATTCCTGGAATTTGAGATGTTTGAAATAAATCCCTCAACATATATGGTATAGCATTAGTTTGAGATCAAGTAGAATGGATTCCAGGAATTAGAACCTCTAAAGAATCTGATTGATGATGTTTCTTAAAACCTTGGGTTGTATTTGAAATTCGTGGTAAAGCTTAAATTAGGACCATAAATCTCCAAATTGGCACAGAATTCCAACGTAGAATTTAAATGTGGGATTTTGGTCCTAGTGGAATGGACCCATAGTAAAACACTGCCTTGCTCATGGTCTTGAGCCTCTTCAGGTAAAAAAATGAGAATCCATTGTAGTGATTGACGTTTTCACTGGTGCATAACTCTCTGAGGCCCCTGTAGTGAGCACCACCCTTACAGTTTAAATTACAATTCAAAGATGGCAGTTATTCTCTTAAAGTTGATTGGGTGGAATCTATAAAAAGCTATAAATTTTAGTTAAAAGCAGGCTATAAATTAACCTAATTTTTAATATGGGAAGGAATGAATATTTATAGGTTTTAAAGTAGCTTGGAAACAACCTATCTAATCAATTGCTAAACAACAAAATCTTCTATCACCTGATAAGGATGAGCTAATTATTCTTAATACCTTGATACAATTAGTTAAATTAAGCTCCCTTCCGATATTACTGGGGGAATCTTTGGGGTAAAATTTTCATAAATGAGAGAATTTAGAAAATTCTGACAATGCTCCACATCGAGTTATAATGTTAACTTAGTCACCAACCTTGCTTTTACTACGTTGATTTTGGCGCCAGTGTAGATGATCGTGAAAACCTGTTTTCACCACAAAAATATCACAATATGTACACTCAGAATAAGAAAAACCTTGATTGTCTAATGAGATAATATCCAGGCCTTTTTCTCAATGAAACGCATAATACAACTTTAATCTAGGATAGTTCCTTAATGATTGATTCTACAGGTATGGTGACATTTCCCCTTAAGTAAAGCGCATTCAAGGAGGGTTGGGGCTCGTCAGATGAGGTTTGCTCCAATATCTGGCAGTTATAGGACTCAGAATCTCCTGGTGGCCCTTCTACACTGCTGCCTCTTTGGCTTGTGAGTGGGTTAGCACGTGTACATCATTGGCAGGTTGCTGATATAGCAGCACGTCAGTGGGGCTTTGGGGTCCAGCAAAAAGAAACTAGTTGGGCTCAGGTGAGACAGTTAAAGTCAAAGTAGCGGAAGTAGAGGGTCCTGTATTTACTCCACTTGATTTTTTCCATTATAATACTAGTTTGGAAGTACAACGTATACTTGTTGCTTAGTGGGGTAGTTTACTGAAAAATTCCAAGGTGATTGCATAAATAACATGTTATCTCCAATGGCATCTCATCCTCAAGTGTCATTAAAAGGTCCAGGATGAGATTTGGGTGAATGATTGTAATTTGATGATGATAAGGCGAAAAAAATTGGACAGCAAAGGATTATTTGTTGAAATATAGGTTGACTGCGATGGCCACTCATAGAAGAAGGGCCAGAAGTAGTCATTGACAGCTTCCGTTCTAGGTTAGGTGGACTAAACATTGTAGCTAGTCATCACAGGTAATTTTCAATTTTGATCAAAGGGGCATCCCCTTGAAAAACTGGAGCTATCATGTTGAAGAGCTCACAGTGTGGTTTCACCACTAAAGTCATTGCAATTCAGATGTCAGTCTCAGATAATGTTCCAACCCCTACTAATACATGGAATTCTAAAGTGAAATTATCAGCAAACTCCATCAGGGTCTTATTCCACTGGAACCCAATTGTCATAAAATTGGCCTTTTGCTGGCCAATCTTATATGACCCAAAGAAGCTCAACACCGTGCCCTTAGAATCCTGATAGGTGACTGTGCTTCCCTTCATGTATATTGAACTTAGTTGGTGCTCTTAACACCTATGATGGATATTAAAAAAGTTTTGTATTATGGCGATCCAAAGCTCCCTCCACAGAGAATTTGAAGCGCTTAAAGAACCCATAAATTTTTCCATCACTATTGAATGGGGGCAGATTGTCAAAGCAAACAACCTCCTCTCATTTTAGTCTTTGAGCTCTCAGAGAAAACTGAGGCACCGCTCATTGAGTATAGTTTAAATCATGGAAAGGGAGGACACATAAGGAAGAGTGGAACTCAGTTTATCTTTGGTATTGGTTGTGGTATGGGCCTCTTAAGTTAGAAACACAGCAAACATGTGAGAAACTCTATATGGCGAGGCATAGTCATCCCTGGAGCTTTCACTAACACAGTTACGCTATCCTTTGCTAGCGTTCCATTGTTGTTCTTCAGCTTTACAGTAGAAACTTAGGCAATAAGTGTTAGCATTCAATTCCCACTTGACACGGTGCATACACTCAACAGTATCTTTGAGGAAGTCTATTAAAAGTCTATTCTGTTGGCCAAGGGTACGCAATTGTACATATACCTCCTTAAACTGATTCATTAGAACCTTCATCTTGTGGAGTAACACCTCATTGGTTTGGTATAGTGATTCTTAAGTGATTTCAATTTCAGCATATTGTTAACTTCATATGCAATGACAGTTTCCCATCAATGTTTGCTAAATTAAACATGGCTCAGATAGATATATATTCTTGTTTAATTTAATCATGAGGACCTATGTAGTGAGAACCACTGTTAGAAAACAGATGAAATGGGATATGATCCGCCAAAGGGTTGCACAAGAGAGAATTCCCACTAATGAAATAGAAGGGCAATATGGTAATCGCCATTCCTCAAAAATTTAAATAAATATAAAAAGGAAGTAGAGATATCTAATAACAATGTCTTGTTTACTTATGGAAGAGTCCACTACCATTTTAACCTAGAGATTTACACTGTAGAGTTACACTATTTAATTTATTGCGAGGAAGGCCAACCATGGGACAGACGCTTCCAAATTTGACCTGAAAGAGACAAGACTTAGTAACAGGGAAGGCACCCCAAAGAAGCGATGCTATCTCTTGTTGCCAGCGGGAACGCCACTTATGGGGAGGGGGAGGGAACGTGTGAAGGGGCCAAAGCTACAATTGAACACGTGTGGAGGAAAGGGTCTGATTTGATGAACCAAACTGGGAACCAGGAGGAGACCAGCTTTTAGTGACGCGGTGGGAGGTATCCAAACATCCACGCCTGAAAGTGGTCCACCAAATGAGACAAAATCTGTGGACAGCGTCTGTGAGGGTGGGGGTGGAGCCTGTGATGGCATCTAAGACAATCGTGTGGATGGTCCACATGGCGATTGCAACCACCAAAGCATGGAGGGAGGGTGGAAGGGGGAGGCCATTGATAAAGCAAACTTATCTCTTGACAGACTGAAGGGATGTGTTTGATTCTGGCCCAGTAAACGTTGAACTTCGCGCCATATCACTTTAGAGGTAGGACACTTCTCCAGGCGGTGAAACAGCGTTCCATACTGGCCACACACGATGCAGGATGAGTGTAAAGCGTTAGAGCGCTCAGCTGTACGGTACACCCGCCTCAGGCAGCGCCACACATGGGAACAGATTTGAGGCTGCAACAGAGGATGTGTGCGTATTTACAGATGGTTTTTTGGGTCTCAATGGAGTAAGGGATGTCCATCATGTCCAGACAGTCCACCCTGGATAGGGCATGGGGCCGTATGGGGATCACGCCATCATGGATGGGTAGCCCCTGTACCTCTTGTGTGAACTGAGGAGAGGGGCGGCCTCTTTGGGTTATATGTACGCGAATATGAATTCTCCACTCAGCACTCCGCATGGAGAGTAGGATTCGTTTGTAGTGGGTTTTAGTACCGTGAGGACCTGTGGCCAATGGTTGTGAAGCCAGGTATTTCATCAGGGAGTGGGGGTTCGATGGATTGTTGAGGCCCAAGGTGCGGGAGAAGTTGGAGCAGGCTGCGCAGGACCAGTGTTGGGAGGGGAGTGTAGGGGCGGTGACAGCCGCAATCAAGGTAGCCAAGATCTTGGCCGCATGGGCTCTGAAGTCAAGCAGGCCCATGCCACCATGATGATGAGGGCCAAACATGACCTCTAGCCATACTGGTGGTGGGCGGCCTGACCAAAGCCATCCTTGCAGCAGGGCATGCAAGGATTTGAAGAAGCTTGGGGAGAAGGGGATGGCGTGGGCTCCAAACCAAACTTTGGAGAGGAGCATAAAGTTGGCAAAAACGACCCTGCTAGTAAGGGAAGTAGGGTGGGCTCTGAGTGAGGCGATGCGCTTCATCACGTTGTCTAAAATATGACTCTCCATTACTGCTGATGCATACCCGCCTGCCTCCACCCACACGCCCAGATGGCGGACTAGCCCTATGGTAGGGCGTGGTACGAAGGGGAGCACCAGTGGGGCGGTGTGGGGTGAGCTTGGAGGGCGAGCACGTGTGCGAGCAGATGGGCTGGGATGGGAACTGGTTGCTGTGGCCCAGCAGGTTTGATACTGACCAAGGAGGATGATTTCGGTTTTGGAGGCGTTCAGTGCAGCGTTACTTACCCAGGAATACTCCTGGATGAGAGCTTCAAGTGCGCGTGCATATTTATTGTTAGACACCCCTATCCACACAGTCATCTGCAAACGCCATCATCTTGACCGGGGCTTGGCCTGGCACATGGACCCCAGTGAGTTGGGCATTCACATTTCGAAGTAGTGGGTCAAGGCTGAACTTGTATAAGAGTGGGCTAAGGGGGTCCCCTTGTTGCAAGCCCCTTTGAGGGCGGACTACTTCCGTTAGGAAACCAGGGCCACGTACTGCCATTGTTGCAGATTCCGTGACCAGCATCACCCAGCTGATGAAGTGAGGGGGTAAGCGGAATTGTTGGAGGCAGGCCATGAGGTATTCCCAGTTTACTCTATCATAAACCTTCTGTTGGTCCAAGAATGCAAGTGCCCCAGAGGCTGTGGACTAACATGCGTTAGCCACAGAGTGCACGTTGTCCCAAATCGCTCTTCTGGGTATGAAACCGAATTGTTCTGGGGAGATGGTGGCAGATGCTACAATCCTTAAACGGTTAGCCATGATTTTAGGTAAAATTTTTGTATCCGTGTTAGTTAAAGAAATGGGGCGCCAGTTGGCTAAGTCTATCTTGCCCCCTTTCTTGAAGAGTGTGACGGTGAAAGCCTCTTGTCCTCCAGGTAGGAGGCGCGTTTCCAGAAGGCTTTGGTTAAGTGAGGCAAGCAGTAGCGGGGATATATATTTGAAGTACTTTTTATAGAATTTATATGGAATGCCATCTGGGCCTAAGCATTTCCAGTTTGGTGCACCGCGGATGGCTGTCCATAGTTCATTCAGAGTAATCAAATTCTTTATTTCTGGGTATCGGGAAATGGTGCAGATGTGCGTTCAGTAAAGAAATTCCGCCACTTTGGATGGCTGAATTTGATCAGATTGGTATAACTTGGAGTAATACTTTTGTGTTTCAATTGCCACATAAGCTTGTGTATCTGAGATGGAATCATCCAATCTTCGCACCTGTGTGCAGGCCACACTCTGGCATGGTGCAAATTTTTTTTAAAAAATATGCGGTGCACTTGTTACCCTCTGTAATGCGTTTGGCCCTGTACTGAACACAAACCCGATGTTTGTGTTGAATTTTGAGCACGTTGAGGTGGGCGGCTGCTTCTGCCCACTTCTGGCACCAAGCAGGGCTATATCCTGTGGCCGGGATGTTGGCCTCCAGGTGTGCCAACTCTGCCAGAGCGCGCGAGATGACGGCTGATGTGGCTCATGAGCGTCAGGAGGAGAGGTGGTGAGAGTGGCGGATGGTATCCTCTTTGAAGGCTGCCCATGTGGAGATGGGGTCCACGCAAAATGGTGTAACAAACTCTTTTCCCAAAGTTGCTGATTCCACCCAAGTGGAAAATCCTGGCAACGCAAGTTCAGGAGGGCGGAGTTTGCACCAATGTGGGGCCTTAGCAGCTGTGACAGTTAGGTGGTAGGTTATTGAGACCAGCCGGTGGTTGGAGAATTTGATTTTTGTTGTTTTGAAGTGGGAAATGTGGGGTTTGAATTTCGCCACCGTAAGGATAAGGTCTATGCGGGTCATGGACCTTAATTGGCCGTTGTGGACGTGGGGTCACATCATGTTTTTGAGTAGCGGGGCTTGCCACGGCACCACATCCATTAACCCAAAAGTGGCCTTTAGAACGCGAAGATCTATGTGACCCTGGGAAGTGTGGGAGGAGGAAGGCCAATGGTCCGTTGGTGTGTTTAGCCAACAGTTCATATCACCGACTATGAAAGGGTCTGGGGGTAATGGGAGGGATTTGACTGATGAGAAAAATTCCCAATGTTCTCGTGCACAGGTTGGGGTGTAGATGTTGATGATAGCATTTACCACATCAGCCCACGAAAAAGTGACAACGAGGACTCAGCCATTGAGGAAGGTTTCTGATGATAAAAATTTGAAAAAATTGTTTCTTGAACTAGCACCCCACAGTGCTCTGACCAAAAGGATAGGGATGGGAGGAGCATGGTTTTCCAAGCATCCTCAGAACCTCGCAGACAGTGGGACTCCTGGATGGCCAGGATATCCACGGGTAAATTTTTTTGTAAAAAACTCAGTTTCCTAGCCCAGGATGGCGAGGCCTTGAGTCCGGCAATATTTGACGTCCCTAGAGTGAAGGTTTCCCCCTTGCACCTAAGGTGCGATGGGGTGGGCACCTGGGCCCACTAGCCTCCTTTAGATCCCCATGGGCCTTCACAGTAGCACAGGTGTTTGCAGCAATGCTATTGGTAGTTTTGTTGATTTTAGCAGAAAGGTTCGCGTTGGCTTTTGCCTTCAATTTTTGTTTCCCCGATGTCAAACTATTTTTTGCAGTGCAGATGAGTTTGGTGCACCATCAAGTGGGTCAAAATTTTTTTTTCAGGTAGGTTGGAGACCAAGTCAGTTTCAACTGGAGCTTTGTTGCAAAGATTGGGTGAAATCAAGTCACCCATTGGATCCTCAGATTGGGTGGCCCAATTGTATGGGCTTCCCAATCTGATTGGTTGATGGATTCCCAAGTTGCTTCCACCACAAAGGTTTTGATGTCCTCCTGGTGTTGGGAGTGTGGGATAGCGGTGGTGACTTTGGCTGCTTCCTTGGCCGCGGCCCTGCAGGCCTGCTTGGCCTTCTTCTGCTCTTGCGGGGAGATAGGCTTTACCAGTAGGTAGCAGCCTTGTGCTCCCCATGGGAAAGCCTCTTTGGTGCTTGCGGTTGGTTCATAGTGTGCCTCTCCGCTGGTCATGGCCACTGAGGGGTGCTCTTGGAATGTGATGCCCTCCTTGGTGGGGCATGCGTGCGCCTTATGGCCAAACGCATCACAGTGGGTGCAAATGGGGGGCGTACTGTCCACAGTCACCCGGAATGGGTGGGTGGTATGCCCTGCAATATCAATAAAAGTGGAGTGTGGGATCTGGGTTAGGTCCTTTGCGATCTCCTCAGTTGGTGTCAGGACTGCGATGGCTTTGCCAGTGCACAGGTGTGGCATCAGCGTGAAGCATTTCATTTCAAAAGATTGTCTTTCACCATAAATGGTGAGACCATCTTTCAGGTGTTGCTCCAAAATGGCACGTTTTACCATAGTAGGCAGAAAGTCAAACGTGAGGAAAATTTGGTTCAATTTTGTCCATCTGGTGCATTTGGTTTTGATGACCCGTTGCCCTTTGGGGGAGGTTGATCACTATGCGCACTGCAGCAGCTTCATCTGCTGCCTCCTTGTTTTTGAAACTGAGGTATAGCCAACTGCGTGACATGGAGTGAGGTGTGATGTACACCACAGTTGGAAAAAAAGTGTGCACATCCCCACAAAATTTTTCCCCTAGAGCTGTTTGTTGGATGTCCAGAAACACACGGACTCCGTATTCCACTGACAAGAGTGGTTGGGAGTGTGGCATGTTGATGTACTGGTTGCATCATGCTTTCCAAGTGAGAATTTGCGGGGAAATAGTGACTGATAGTTTTTTAATATTTTTTCTGTTCTGCTGGTTTCTCCGGGGCGTTTTTGAACGTTTGAGGCCGCGGGCCTACCACCCACTCCTCTTACCTTACTTTCCCAACTGCTCCCTGACGTGGGCGCAGACTAATCTCCTCCGTGAGAATATCAAACTAGAATTAGACTTGAATTGAATAAGTTGCAAAAGTGATTGCAACGAGAGAGAAAAGTAATTTGTAGAGTTACACTATGGTTTACTAAAAAACTCCTCATTTTCATTATAATTTTCTCTTTTATACTTATTCCTACGGCCACTTCACGGCCTAATCGCTTAGCTAACTCAGCTTCTTTAAATTCATTGATACTAATTTCTCATTGGTAGTTCTGGCAGAATTTCCGTATTTGGCCTAGGTCTGACCATTTGTTTTCAACCCATATTGAATCTAATTAAACTATTATAACACTTCCTAATATGGTTCTGGTGGATAACTAATTATCTGCCAATCAATAACTAGGATTATTGTCCATTAATATCCAATTTTCAAACATCGCCATTAACTCATTTAGCTTAGTAGGAGATGAAGGTGAAGTGGTTTCATTATCCAAGTGTATGAACTTCAGGCACCTTGCTACTGGATGACGCACTCCATAATGAATTTTGCAACGGTTACCACCCCTTGGTATCCTATTGCTCCTGACTCTACCCATTTCATCAAATAGTATATTATTATGATGTAATTAAATTAATTTTTTTTCTCTTGGCAAGGGACCCATGAAGTCAATGGATACCATGTGCCACGCAGACTGGGACTTTCCATACGGTAGGAGGTCTTCTTATGGATGTATTTTTTGCATGGCATTAATGACAAAAGGAAATCGTTTGAGAACTCTAAAGTGAATGCTCTACTATTAATTTTGGAGTCACAGGAATTCCAGTTTTTTATGTACCCTCAATATCTTACCACCTTGTGCACGTTTATGACAATCTGGTCAGGAAGAGGGCTTTGGGAAGCCCAATGTAGCACCATTGACCTTCTTGCATAGCCCACCACTTTTCCAGAAGGTTTCAGATCTCATTTCATATATTGTTCAAATGACTTGATGTAGTTCATTGTTGTACTTGCCGCTAATTATATTTTCATATATTAAGTTATCAAGGTCTCCATTATGGCAACAGTTTTTAGCCATAATAAACCATCTGGCGTTCTAGTGCTTCGCTCCAGGGCATTGAATTACTTTGAAGTCATATGCTTGGAGATTGAGAGCCCACCGTGATAGACGTCCCTTAAACTTCCAAAGATTCTGTAACCAGCACAAGAAGGCGTGGGCAGTCATGATTTTGAACTTCACTCTTTGGAGGTACGCTCAAAGCTCCTTGTATGCTTAAATCAAAGCTATGTATCCTTGCTTGGTCAATGTGTAGTTCCGTTCATTACAGTTTAGATTTCTACTGCAATAAGCAATAGGGTTTTACACGCTGTCATAGTCCCATTGTGATATTACCGCTCCTACAGTGTAGAGGGAGGCGTCAGTCTATACAATGAACTCCTTCTCAAAGTTCAGATATTGCAGCACTGAGGTGTTGATCTATGTCATCTAAAGAGCGTTGAAGTTACTTTGGCATCATTCTGTCCAAAGAAATGTGTCTCTTTAAAATTCTAAAAAGTGGGCACTGATACAGTTAAATTTAGGAAAAAAGTGTCAGTAGTAACTGACCATGCCTAAAAACATGAATATTGCATTTGTTACCTGAATGTGCAATCTTACTTATGGCCTCTATATTGGTAGGCTATGATGTAAGCCCTTTGGCATCTACTATGAACCCAAGAAATTTTATCTGTTTTTTTGAAGAAGTGGCATTTATGGGGCTTAATTTTACGTTGCCACTGCAGGTCATTGGAAAAACTCCTCTAAATGTCTAGATGCTCTAAAAAATGTCTACAAAAGACATTGATGTCATTAAGGTAAATGAGAAATAGTCAGAATTATAACCAGATGAAATATCCCAATGAACAATCGTTATTTGGGATGAAATGGCTAATCCTAAAGGAATGGCCTATTGACTGAATTTCATATGATTTAATGTGATTGCTGGTTAGTTGCTCCCCAATTTGGGTTGAGCCAAAATTAGTATTCCGCCAAGTTTGGAAGTAGGTTTGAGTGGGGCCAATTAGTGGCCCTGAATTAGTATAGGGATCACCAGTGACTAATAGCTGAGGATGATCGAACTGGTATCAGTCAGCAGAATCAGTGTTTGATACCAACTGCCATTCATGTCCATTGTGGGATTTCTGGAGGAAAGCCGATATATTCACTTTAATAATTTATCTATGAATTCACTGCCTGATAATCTGAGGTCGGCAGATCCAACAATTATGAGTTTAAGGTGGCCAAAGTTGTTTCCAGTGCCTCATTTATTATAATCAATTAAATAATTAAGATAAGATGAGAATAGATGTCAGTGAGATGCCAAGATATTCTGAGTCAAGTGAGTGACCAAAGTTGTTTTCAGCGCAATATTATTTAACTAGAAGAATAAATCCAAATTTGCCATTTATCTAAAATAATTATTTATATGGCTCACCAGCGACTTAAGGCTGAGGATGAGCCAGAACTAATTTAGACATTGGGAAGGACGGAGCAAGAGGGTTGATGCCAGGGAAGAGAATAATGTAGTGGTAGAAGAAGAAGAGTGGTTGGCTGGAAGAACCAGCGGAAGAGCTGATAGGTCAGCAGTGGGCGCAGTAGCCCATTTGTATATAGTTTAAATACCTGGCGCTTCCCTTTCAATAAATATTTCCCTTTGCCTGTTCTACTTTTTGTTATAAGTTTATATCTGTTTTGTTGGTTGGAGTATAGGCTAGGGGAATCCCAAATGGCGCGGGTGAAACAACAAGGGGTTAGCCAGCGCTGCTAGCCCCGACGCCTAAGGTGAAATGGCAAGGGCTGACCAGTCTTTATACTGGTTGACCTGCCAACTAGCAGAGCCCATAGTTGATTTTCTGACATTGGTGCTCACTACAGGGGGCTCTTCTGGTTGGTGCTTAAGTAGCTGATAATTAGTGAAGAGGTGGCGATGATGCGCCACTGTGGTTTGGTTCCAGCAGTTAGTGGTGGCAGGGAGGGGAAATCCCTGGACGCCCGCCCCACACGCTGAGTTTGGAAGTAGGAGGATTACCATCTGGTTAAGCGGGGGGAAATGTCAGAATTTTAACCAGATGAAATCCACCAATGATTAATCATCATTTGGTATGAAATGACCAATCCTGGCGGAATGGCTTATTGACTGTATTTCATATGATTTAATGTGATTGCTGATTAGTTAATCCCCAATTTAGGTTGAGCCAAAATTAGTATTCCACTGAGTTTGGAATTAGGTTTGAGTGGGGCCAATTGGTGGCCCCAAATTAGTATAAGGATCACTGGTAAATAATAGCTAAGGATGATTCAACTGGTATCAGTCAGAAGAATCAGTGTTTAATGCCAATTTCCATTCGTGGTCCAATGTGGGATTTCCAGCAGAAAGCTGATGTATTCTCTTCAATCATTCATCTATGAATTCACTGCCTGATAATCTGAGGTCAGTGGATCTGACAATTATGAGTTTGAGGTGGCTGAAATTGTTTCTGGTGCCTCATTTATTATAATCAATCAATTAATTAAGATAAGATGAGGATAGATGTCAGTGAGATGCTAAGATATTTTGAGTCAAGTGAGTGACTGAAGTTGGTTCCAGCGCATTATTATCAACTTGCAGGTCGAATCCAAATTTGATGTTTTTTTAGAATAATTATTTATATTGCTCACTGGCGACTTAAGGCTTAGGATGAGCTAAAACTAATTTGGACATCGGGAAGGACGGAGCAAGAGGGTTGATGCCAGAGAAGAGAATAATGTAGTGGTAGAAGAAGAAGAGTGGTTGGCTGGAAGAACCAGCGGAAGAGCTGATAAGTCAGCAGTGGGCGCAGTAGCCCTTTTGTAAATAGTATAAATACCTGGCGCTACCTTTCAATAAATATCTCCCTTTGCCTATTCTACCTTTTGCTATAAGTTTACATTTATTTCGTTGGTTGAAGTATAGGCTAGGGGATTTCAAATGGCGCAGGTGAAACGCCAAGGGGTTAGCCAACGCTGCTAGCCCCGACGCCTAAGGTGAAATGGCAAGAACTGACCAGTCTTTATAATGGTTGGCCTGCCAACTAGCAGAGCCCAAAGTCAATTTTCCAACAAGAATACACTTCAAACTTGAAGTCTCTTAGGATGTTATCCATGGGCCCAATGAATTATAGCTGTGCGTTATACAGCCCTTTCAGCATTCAGGTGAGCTGGAATAGTCCCCTAGAAGTGATTATCAAGGAATTACACTTTGGCTTATGATATTTTTTGCCAGTAACCCAAGATCAGATCCATGGAAGAAAGATAATGGGTGCAACCCAAGCGATCTAATGCATCTTTGATCCTTAGCAGTGGGTATGAGTCTTTTTTTAGTGATGATGTTGATTTGTAGGTAGTTGTTAACTACCTGGTTAGTCCCACCTCCTTCTTGACAATCAACACAGGCGAAGCCCAGGGGCTTTTGGATGGTTCCGCATCCATTGCTTTAGTAGCTTCCAGAACTTTTCAGAATCTACTTCCTATGCAACTCAGGAATGGCAGACTGGACGGGACTATATGGGGCATGATCCCCTGTATTAAAATGGATGATGACGCAAGTGCATCCCAAGTCATGGTTTGCAGCAAAACTCTCAGTAATTTTTATTGGCACCAATGTACAATCCTTTTTCTCCTCTGATAGTCCATTTAATTTTTCTTTTAGGACCACAGCTAATTCTCTGTCTGAAGCTTCATTGCAGAGCTTAAATTCTTCTAATGATCCAAATTTGGGTAAACTACAGACCCCATAGATGGAGCTTTAGTGTAAGTACACTACCACCTGGTACCTCTGACATTCAGCGACCCCTTCTGAAAGTTTGCCATCAACACTTTTATTTTTCGTGCCCTGGTAGTATCATACCTAAGCCACGTGGGTTTGAGGTAGTATTGTGTTAGAGAGCAAAGACTTCTTCATAGCCCCTCTAGTGTATATATCTCAAGATTAATCCCTAGTATGACTTGGTGTCCAGAGAGTATTGATATGGTGCTTGCAGGTTGTAGAGGTAGCCAATAATATCATGTATTTGTTTAGGGAGGAGCCTAGTCCTCTCTTTTCAGTTGCTGGTAGTGGATGGGGACTACCTTATTCTAATACATGAGGATAACACCTACAGTGTGGGCGGTATTCATTAGCACCCCACTTGAGGTATATAGACTAGTATCTGTAGTCCAAGAATCTGAAATGTTTCCTCAGCTATGTCAACTACCATGCCAAAGCGGCACACGAATGCTTCTTCAATCACCATGTTGTATCTATTATGATTAACATTATCAATGGTATGGATAATGCAATTGACCCAATCCAAAGGGGCAGCAAACTATACGCCCTCCCAAAATGGTGCTTTATGACCCCACCATTCCATATACTGCTGGTAGTCTATGTTGGGCTTTGGTGGCTTTTTGGTCACCAACATCATTGACTATGTTAAAAGTTGCACCAGTGTCTATTTTATTTAACCAAGGCAAGCTGACCAGGGGACAGACATTACTGATGCTCAATGAGCAAAAAAATCCGAATGAAAGAATTAAATGGACATAAGCTAAAAACTGACCAAAAGAAAAACCAAAATTAAACTCCAATCAGGCGGTAAGTGGAATACTGCTAACCCACCATGGCAGAGGGTGAGGGGGTCGGGTGACGCTTCTTCAGACATATTTGGATGGTCAGCTTCATCATATTTGTTGTAAAAACAGACAAAAGCAGAGAGCCAGGGTTTGGGGGCATCTGCATGGTGGGGGTGGAATTGGATAAAATATCAGTTATCTTTCTCAAGATCAGCTTGGCAGATAGCTTCAACAAATTCCCCTACTTGATGTTCAGCTTGAATGCAGGCTTCGAGTTGGGAAAATTTGGTGAGACTTCATTGGATAATTTTTGCAGATGGACCTAATTCTGCTAATTGGGCCACATGCATGACCACATCCATATCTTCAGTGGCCAATTTGGTTATTTCTTCTTGTGCTGCTTCAGGGAAATCAGGGAGAAAATTGATTGTTCTCAGCCCTTGGTGGAATTGAGAAGTGGATTTGGCCACCGCTTTGCATAGTATTGGGCAATGGGGTGAGGCCACCGCTGCTAAGGCAAGCTGGTGGTCAATTTGGTAGGGGTTGGGTTGGGTTAGAAGTGAATCGCTTAGTGGTTGGGGATTTGTTGAAATAAGATTTGTAGAATTTGGCCCAAGCACAATCGAGTGGGCTGAGAGATTCATAGAGTCTTCATTGGTGACAAAGCTACCTAAATTTATAAATCTTGTCCAAATAGTCCCATGGATCTTGGTTCACAGGAATAGTGGTTGAAGAATTTGGGTGGCATCAGTCAAATGGGCTGCTTGGGTTTGAATGGTGTCCAGGCCTGTTTTTGATTGATGTGGGTGAAATTGGGTGGGATAGTGAGGGTAGGTTTGGTGGAGGCCAATTTTCCACTCTGGCCCATCAAACGAGAACGTTGAGTGGGAGGGGCCAACAAAACGCCCCATTCAGAATCTGCCAAATATGGTTTAGAGGTCACACCAGAGGAATTGGCTTGGGGCAGGATTTTTTAGAATGGTCAAGTCCTAAACAGAGGGGATAAATTTGGTGACCATTATCCACCCAAGCCCAAAAAGAAATGCTCAGGCGCCATTGCAATATGAGCATGGGGGGATCAGTTGGGCTATAGCATGGTAGCTTGGGATTATGGTGACAGTGTCCTGAGGTGAATCAAGGCGCTCTGCTCCAGAAGGAACGCCGAAGACAATGTTGGTCTATGTCCCATAAGCCAGGCCCCACCATCAACTGGTCGTATAACAGCTGGGGTAGTAGGTGGGATGAAGGGATGCAAAGGACACCACCAATGTGGTTTCTGAAAGAAGGCGAGTTTGGGTGGTAAGAAATGGAGTGTTTTTGTAAATTAATGGAGTAGAAGCCGCTGCTGCAGCATCCTCCTCCGTTTGGAAGCCAATGTCAAAATAGCCATTAAATGGGCAGAATCGATAAATCCTGCTAGTGCAAACACAGCTGTAACTACTTTGATAATTGCTTTATCAGCATATGGAACAAATGACCGTAGTCAACTCTTAGACAAAATCAGATGTTGGAACATGGGAGGGAGAGAGGATGGGGGCAGGAAGGGCGGATGTGCGCCAGGTGGAGCGCTAGATCCTGTGGGGGACAAAACAGCCTGTAGAAGATGGTGGTCTATTAGACCCCATCTGAACGCGTTTGACCACAGGCGGAAAATGCTAGGCGGTGGAGCAGCAGGTGGCATAAACGCAGTCATTTTTGAAAAAGGGGCGTGGCCAGATGGAAGTGAAAAATTTAACGCTTTTCTTAACAAAATGCTCTCAAAGTGAGATCAAGCAGAAAGAGAAGTATTGCACTGGTGTCTATAAATTGTGAAAATCCTAAATTTTGCTACAAAAATATCACAATAGGTACACTTAGAATAATGAGAACCTTGCTTGTTTAACATGCTTATGTCCCAGATATAATTTTTGTTTAGAAAGCGCATGATGTTGGCTTCAACCTGGAGGTATTCCTTTGGTAATTATTTCCATGGGATGACAACATTCACTCCTTTAATTGATGGCACATACAATGAGAATTGAGGGTTTATCAAAGAGGTTTTCTACAGTTTTTGCCAGGTGTAAGGCTTCTGTTTTCCCAGCAGGCCTCCTCTGCTGCTGCTTCCTTGGCCTGTGAGTGGGCCATTATGTGTATGTCATATGAGGTTTGCTGATACAGCAGCTTGTTGGTGGGGTTTCTGGGTCAACCATAGATTAGCTTGTTGGGTTCAGTTAGGACAACTGGAGTCAAAGTGAAAAGAGGTAGAGTGCCATTCTCTAATATGACCATTCTTTTATCTAGTCATACTAGGCTGACTTTATTATGTGGACTTGCCAAATTTGGGGAAGTGTAATGCAAAGCATCCTTGATGCCCACAGTATGGCACATTACTCTTGAGGCATCTCATCTCTGAGTCTCATTAAAGTTCCCGCTTGAGGTTGGGTGGAGGATTATAGGCCGCTTGAGACAAGTTTCCTGAGGAGGGAGGCCCAGAAATGGCCACCTGTGGATTCCTTTTTGAGTTAGAAGGTATGAACATCATGATCTCTCTTTCTATTCAATATCTAAATTGAAGCCAAATTAGGATTCTCATAAAATACAAAAATTGACCACTCAAACGGGCTAAAAGTTACTAATGTTGATGCAACTGAAACCTACTGCCCCAGCTTGAGGTAGTGTTGCACCGCCATCTAGCATCTTTTGGCTGCCACCGAAGTTCACCTAGGCTGGCTCTGCTAGCCCTCCCAATGCTACTGCGCATTATGTACCCCTTGGGACTTGGTCCACCACCTCACAAGCTCCCAAGCGGTGCTCCAGAGCCCTTTGATGCTCCCATGAAGAAATTTTCATTTTAACCTCTGGGTTGAATATGGGAATCTTTTCCTATATGCGAGTATGGCCATCATCAAGATGGCCATGGTGGTTTTTAAACCCGCAAGTTTCATTGACTTCTTCCCATTTAAGGGATACTTCGATCTCAGCTTCCATTTGGATGCTGATGCAGCAGCCGCATCTCTGCTGCAACTTGTTCTTAAAAAATTATAATTACCACTGTCTGTATGTGTCTCCCAGATGAGGCCACTTTAGTGGTCCTGTTCACTGGGTTGCCCTCCCATCTCTCCCCCAAATGCCTCCGCCATGAGCTCATGGAGGGTTTGGCCATTTATGGCACAGACCCCATGTTGCAGTTTGTGGTTCCCAATGGGATTGATTGGTTGACAGGGCCTTGCGCCTTTGCAACGATCCATCCATTTCATTGCAATTCTTACATCTCGATTCCCCCCTGCACTGTGATCAGATCCGCCTCTGATCACCCATTCTGGGCGCATGACAAGAAATGGCCGCGCCATTTGCCCCTTGTGCTTCAAGCTTGACCCCTCAAAGTGCAAGTGCCCCACAGTTTCTGCTTCCACCGCTTCTACCACTCATCCCTTGGGCGTTGGGCCAGCGGCCATTTCACCCCAATTTTTCAAATGGGGCTCTATCCTCCCATCCCCAACCTCCAGGCAATTTGGCACTACTCCAAAGGCAGCGGCCAATCAAAAACAAACTTTTAAAAGTTTTTAATACAAAATTAACCGGATTATGGAATCCTGAGTCAATGGCTTATCCAGTTTCAGATGAGCTGTTATGGTTGACAGCATGTGGCCAATCAGCTCCTGCCACACCCCCAATTCCTGTGGCTGGCCAAGTGCTGGCTGAATCCAATCCATTTGAGGCTTTCAAATGGATTGATGAGGACAAATGGCCATACCACGTGAAACTGGATTTTGATTTTGAGGAGTTCTTTGTTGACCCTCCCAAATTGCGTTCCCACCATTTTCATCCAAAAAAAGGTTTTCTATATTACAAAAATATCAACAAAATGGCAGTTGAGGCTGCAGCTGCAGCTGCCCCTGCCAACAGCCTACTCTGCCAGCAACTCAATGGGGCAAGAGAGCCCCTTGTTAAGGCTATTCCTATTCCCAATTTCCTCATGATTTTGAGGAAGATGTGAGTATGAAATTGAGGAGCTTACTTTTGGTGTGAGCTTCACTTTAATCAATGTGGCAAAAACTTCTCTTTTTAACCCCAGATAATCTGAAACCTGCCAGCGCATTAAGTCGTTCACTTGTGTGCCAGCTCTCATCGCTTTTGATGAGCATTAACTTGCTCAATACGTTGAGACAATGTATACTGCTGGTTTCATCAACAAAAAACCCACAATTATACATCCTTATGCCCCATGTCGCTTATGCTCCCACACCAATGCCGTCCACAATGGTCTGCCAGCTAAAGCAGGCGCCAGACAAAAGTTTCCCCAAAGCTTCCTCCCCTTCTAATATTGCTTCCTAAGCTGTTAGCTGTGGTGCCATATTAAAAATTTTTTAATTTCTAATTATCCCTTTGTTTTGCCCATTTGCAAATAAAGATGCTTGGTGGCTCCTCCTTTTGGGTTTGGTACCACTAGTGCTAAAAAAGAAGTATGAATGTTATGGATAGTCGTAGCAGGTAGTTGATGGTTTTGAGTATGGATACCCTTGCAGAACGTGGGCCATTGCTTTGAAGAGCTCATGGTGTGTTTCAAACTTAAAGTCATTACAATCTAACGTCAGCCTTGGATAATATTCCCGACCCTATTTAAAAAGCTTTTAAAATGGATTGTTCAGAAAATTCTGTAATGGTTTTATTCTGCTAGAACCTAATATTTAAGGTCAGTTTTTGTTGAGCCACGTTTTAATCCCCCAAATAGGCTTAGCACCATGTCATTGACTCCTGATAGTTGAAAGAGCTGTCCATTAAGTAGCAAGTGACCTGGTCGGCGCTCTTGACATCTAAAGTGGAGATAAATAGCTCTGACTTACAATGGTTCAAAGATCTTTTGATGGACGAACTTGAAAAACTTAAAGAACTATGCATTTTTCTGTCTCATTTGACCAGGGCATCCTAATGACACAAACACTTAGTCTTGCTTTACACTGCATGACCCAGGGCCAAACTAGTTTCCTCCAGTCTGGCAAAATTAGAACCAGTATGCAGAGTGATATGGTAAGGGGAAGAGCTTGAGTTCGCCACGGTCTTCTAATGGGCAGCATATTCCTCAATTGGTATTACTGAGAATACTTGATGTATCTCTCCAGGAGAGGCAAAGTATCTGTTTCTGGACCCATTGCTTACCATTACCTTGCTTTAATAACAATCCTGGTTATTGAAGAGATCTTTGCAGCTTACTTCGTTCTAGCTTTAATTACACCTACAACGCCCTTCTTTGGCATCTCAGCCTATTTTGTTGATCTCACATTGCAAGCCTGAGAAATTTTCCCTTTCAGCTTTTTAGTCTCTTCGTGTGGCGTTAAAGATGTTTGACTACATTTTAAGGGCTCCTTTCAGTTGGTCATTTTGGAAGCTGACGTTTCAGATTTGGCTGGGCATATTATCAAGTTGTTTTAAGTGGGATGTTGGTTCGTGGAAAAGCTCTCTATTAAAACAACGCAGAATATCTAAGTTGGCCCTAAATTCGGTGTATTCTACTGATTCTATGATTGGAAGAAGTAAGGGTCTGGCTTGGTTGGTGCTACTGAGCCACTACTCTATCCAACTAATATAATCATTTTCCATATTCAGCAGATCTTAGAAATGAAATATGTGGTTTGGCTGATCTGAAATTACTCCACTCTCCTCAAAAATTGGCTAAGGTCAACGGCTACTGAATCTGAGTGATCAGTGACATGCCGCTTCAAGAGGGTGACAAGATCCTTGATGCGCGCTACAGCAAAGTGGATTCCTGACACTCAGTAATTCACCTCCTGAATAAGGCGCTTGTATTACCCTACAGCTTGGTGACATCTCTACCCATTTTAAGGTAAGGTCTCAATGGTTCAAATGTGCCACAGAACCCATAGGAGCTCCTGGTTCATCTGGGGAACCAGTTGATCTATGTGGTCTAGTACGTTAGCAATGTGAGCATGAACTTGAACAACAGCTCTTCTGAACTCTGTGAACGTTAATCATGCCTCTCTAAAAGAATGCGGTTATCATTCTGTTGGACCCAAACAAATTGCATGATATCACTTACCTCTATGTTGTGGCGTGTCAGCACAATCAGTAGCTGCCAGATTGAGAGCAGCACATGATGCAACTAGGTATACTAGCATGATCCTCAGTGAGTTGTGACGTCTTTTGAGACTGGTAATGCAAGCGTCTAGGTAGGACATGTAAAGCTAAAAATGCTGATCTTGGGATTTTTAGTTGAAGAACATACTCATGAGTCTACAGTAACCCCCTTATAGAGGCGGTACCCTCTAATGAGCCACTCCATGATTTGGCAGAGCTGCTCAGGGTAACATTAGTCAATTTTCCCATGATGGGCTGACTTAGCGTCTGACAGGCTGTTAGTAGTATCTCCATTGGAGCATGCATGGGTCAGACAGAGTGCTCATATTGAAGAGAAGAGTTTCCTCATCTAAGGTCTCCATTGGCTTGCCGTTACACCTTTTTCTAAAATTTATAAAGTCCTAGCATAGGTAATTGGGTTGTTTTGGGACTGGACTTGGATCAAGATATAATTGTTGTTTTGGGTTGAATCTGTGGGCCACTATAGTGAGCACCACTATTTATTACGGTGGATAGAGATTATAAATGGGTATAATCTGGCACAAGGTCGCACTGCTTCTAGGCACCACTAATGCAACGAGAAGCAATATGACAAACGCCATCACACAATATAATTATAGATATAAATGAAATAGATAAGCATATATAGAGGTATCTTAATTTAATGAAGTCTGACTACAACACAGGACAGGGATTTTTTGCCAAATTCAATTACACACAGCAGGGTCACACTGGTGGTCAATCTTCCCAAAGGTCCCTCCTTGTTTTTGTTGGCACTATGTTATGCTCATTGTGACACTAACCCACTGTCACCAATTAGGTTTCAGCGTAGTGGGTTTGCTCTCCATGCAGCTGATTTTTATTTTTATACTGATATTACCTGATCTAGTAATAAAAAAACTAATATTACCTGAGATTCAAACCTTTTGTGTTTATTCCAGCAGATCCTATATGTTCTAGAGCAAATCAAAAATTAATATTTGACTTCAAATCTCATTAAAAGATTTCTAGCTTTTTTGTAATGATTTTGGCGGATAGCAAATGATACTGAGGTGATTTAGGTTATTGTCCAGGAATATCTAAATGCTAACATCGATGAATCCCCCCTCAGGTTGGGACCATCTAGTACTAAAAAATATCTAAATGCTAACAGTGATCAAAATAAAAATTATAAATATCTTAAAAGACCATAGCATATATGTGTTTCCTGTGGTTTTCATTATCTCTTCCTAAAGTTCATCATTTTTTTCCTTAGTAAAAAAGAGCATTGTATACTCTCTCGAAATCATCACACCTTAGTGCATTCAGAAACCCAGCGTGCCAAAAGAAACTGGCTTCCATTGTGGGTATGCAAGGACCTACATGGAAGCCATAGTACATAATGCATTGCAATTCTGATGAGGCTGGGACAAGGAGCGTTGGAAGGGAATATGAAAGGTGCTGAGTATGGAGCTGTTCATATTGGATGTTTAATTTTCTAAAATAATATCAAAAGGAGTGTTATATTTTTACAAAACGTATCTTTTATAAGAAACATGAAACTACAAATAACATAATAATCTATTAAGTGAAGATTGTTGGTTCTTATACTAAGAGGATGGATGCATAGGAGCATATTATTTCAGCTCTTAGAGCACCTGCGCTATTTTATTTCAGTTTGCTTTTTAAATCAATTACCCAGTTTTAAGTTTTAATATAATTGCACTTCATCTGCTTTCCACAGAACTCATTGATACTATTTCTCTATGTATAGCGCTTTTCCTTCACACTTTAACCCATATAAAGGTTTTGTATAATCTTTACCTGGAATTTGTAAGCCCTAGGAGCTTTTATAACTCAACTGGGAGAAGAATCCCTTCAATTTAAAAAGATATAAAGAAGGCTTTCTACCCCTCACTAATAAGGGCAATCTAGACCATATGGTAGATGAGAGGTGGGTGACATTATATCCCCTGAAGGGTCTCTCTTTAATCTCTCCTCTAACCACCAAAGAGTTGGTGGGGAAGATCAAGGGTGGTCAGGAGGTGATTGTGGTAGAAGTCATTGCCAACAGGAAGGTTGCAGATTCCCACTTGCCAGAAAGCATCCACCTAGTTCAGATCTCATTAATAGTAGTGTTGGGATTTCAGTATCCCATATTAACTAGCTTTATTAAATCACAATATCTGCTTAGCCACTGGAAACGAGACCCTTTAGTGGATGTGGGAGTCATCATTTTAGATGATATCTGTTGTTTGGTGAAAACCCTTAATGAATATATACCTAATCCGCCAGGATTTGATTCCACCATATTGCTAAAGTTTTGTTAGGGGATAATCACCAATCTTGAATTTGCTATATGATTTACTTGATAATTTAATTATTGTTAATTCAATCAAATTAACCAATTGGAGTTTGTTGCTGATTGACTCAGGGATTTTGCTAAATTGCTGAGGCGTTGACAACACTTATGTAGCAACTCAAGGATTAACCTTTTTTATTTAACGTAACATGCTGATAATGGACAAAAGGTCTCATTGCCTAAGCAGGTTGCTGCCCTAATTAGGGTAAACTCTGAGGATGATAAAAAATGTGGGATGTGTTCATAAATTCATCCAGAAGTGTCATATTTACAGTTGATGGTGAATCTGACTAGATGGATGCGGTAAAACCTTGTGAGTTGCGACTTCAGAGGGCTAATCCATTGGCAACAGTTGCAGTTTTAAAGTGAGGCGCCTTATGAAAAGTTAGGCGCCAGATTTTCTATAAATTTTATTAAACGTAAAGTAAATAAAACTGACACTTAGATAGTCAAAAACTTATATATTAAGTCTGTTATACATTTAGTATATTTTTATGCTTGGGATTAGATTTGAAATGATCAGATATCCTTTGTCTATACATTGTTAGAAAAGTTCTCTTTTACTCCTGCGTGATGAGAGGAAAGTAAAAAGTTACTTTGGACTAGACGTTGACAACTCTAGAGCAAGAGTTGAAGTGATTGGATTCCCTTGTTATCTGGAGAGCTTATCAGAGTAACTTCTAGGGTAGAAGGAAGAGCGTTAGCACCAGTCTAGCGTTGAGAACAATACTCAAGTTGGCTTTGAAAATCTCAACTAAAACAAAAATCTTCACACTATTGTCAACCCAGTAAAAAAACAATGTCAATAGTTTATTTCAACGCATACATCAGAATCTGTGAATTAGACTTGAAGTTACAGCGGGCAACCTACTTAAATGGTTTGTAAACAGTAAGTCGATACTATATAAAGTTATAATGTTTGAATCAATCAGACTAAAAATCACCCATATGTATTCTGTAAATCTTGGGAAGTAACCTCTCCATCTGTACTGGGATCAATTCCCATTCCACTCAAAAATGGGTCAGGAGCCAACACCCATGACTCTCACCTCCCAGGACATTTAGCCCATGTGGTTGATGAGAGATGGGTAATGGCGTACCCTCTAGGAGTTGCAGTCCACCCTTTAGTAGCCTTTTCCACTGAGATGGTGGATAATATTCAAAGAGAATTACCAGGAAGTGGCAAAATTGTGCAAAACGCCCAAAACTGCTGAGACCCCACTATTACATCCAGCCCACGCCCATCTCTAATAGGTACAGAGGTGGTTAACCCCTTCCCCATTAACTGAATTCAGCCCTAATTGGCTTAGACTTGGGCGCAACCTGCCATACATCTAAAATGTCACTGTCATAGCAAATGCATGCGCATGAAAAATATAATTTGAGTAATGAGCTTAAAATAAATTTGTCTAAGCAATCCAGACCAAATTTGGTTGGTAATCAGGTCTGGGAACCCAATCTGACAGCTTGGTTTAAATTTTATTTTTGATGTCAGTTGCATTTGCATCTCAATTTTCCCCAGGTAGCTTTTAAGCAGTGGTCCCTGACAGGTACTGCTGTCACCCTCAATTTTTTACTTAACATCACTTCAAATTCAATAATTTTCAGAGAAATAAATTACTCTGGCTTTGGAACATTATTGCTGGAAAATAAAACGGGTATGATCCCCAATCTTAGCACCTCCTGGCTGGTCCTCTTGGCTGTTTTCTTTTATTTTTGCACGTCAATTTGGACGGCTATGCCCACGGCATTCTGGCTTGGGACCTAAGTGGTAATTCACCAAGAGTTCCGGTCCAGTCTAGATATTATTATCAGCACACTACATGACATCTTCCCTCCTTGCTGCTCTTGAAAAAAATCCTGAACACATTAGGATCAGGCATACCAAAACCATTTGATTTATAATTGGACCGTCCTACCTGCCCTGGCCATTGGTGCAACTCATCAGCCATCAAATGTATTGTTTTTGCCTCTCTGGGAGGAAGTACGCTTCTAAATAATTAGTAAAAATTGATATCAATCAAGTCATTAAGGTCAGATTTTAATTAGTATTTGAAGTGCTTAGTGTTTCAGTAGCCAATATCAAATGCAATAGGTGTTGGGATTTTTGCCCATATTCCCAGACAACTAAATTACCAGGGATCGCTAGGGGTATAATTCCCTATAGCGAAGTGAATTGGATATTAGTTGACCCTGATTTTGGGGTAACAATGTTTGGGAGATTTTAGGCAATTCACCTGGTTCAGATTCATTAGGATCAATCTGGGTGAATTATTAAAATCTCATCGGTCAGAGTTGCCAACAAAATGGGGGCATCTGATAGTTAATCAATGTTAAACTATTAGGTGTACCAATTAGGATCAGTTGAGTTTCATCACCAACCAATTGTGAATTTAGAATCAAGTTTCGAGGCAAGTTTATGCTGACTAGAACTAGTGTATTGATGAGTTGGTTCATAACTACCTCAATGGGTAACAAGTCCCATTACCTAAGCAGGTCGCTTGTCAAATATGGTTGGTTCTCTAAGATTGAGAGGGATAACTTTAGAGACACATTTTCCAACTCTTTCTGTTCTAGGTCTTGAGGATGTCTGATGAATCTTAGCTAGGATGGGGAAGACCATCGCTGATGAGATGACAATAGGTAATTCAATGGCAATGGCTGCTGTTTAATCAATGAGGTGCCAACCAAGGGTTGGGAACTAAAGCACTATAAATTCCTAGAAGAATTCACTTAATTAAAAACAATCCATGAGAGTTTAAAAAACAATCCATTTAAGGTACTATTCTTCTTTAAGGAATTTTTTGCCATGTGCATTAATGGGAGACTCTTCTAAGATAAAGAGTAAGGATCTGAGCGTGGATCCAGATAAAAGAAGTTGAGCTGAATCAGGGGTTGCTGCTGACTGTGTCATCAGAGAGAAGCCGTAAACATGAGACTGATCATGGATCAAGTTTGGCGGTATAAGGGAACATATCCCTATTGAGGACATCTTAAATATTTTGAGGAGAAATACTGGTCAAGCATTGGACCCAATACTAGTGCTTATTCAACTATGGATAATAGTCTTCATCCTACTATCAAAATACATAATAGTATCAGACAACTCAGAGAATTGCACAACACCAAACCTGTGTAGTTAATCAATTTAGGGGTTATCAGCTTTTTACAATCAACGAGACCCTTAAATTTCAACAATTGTTGCTCACTACAGGCTTAGTTGAGTAAGATACTAGGACATAATGTCATATAAAGAAGTTTTAATTTCAGAAATGAGTTACTTGGAAGGTAACACCTTTAAATACTGAACATGAAGTGGATTACGACCAATAGTGTTCACTCAGCTCAGACGTGGTGCTACTAGTGAAGCCAATCAAAGAGGATACTCAAGATTCGGGAAAAGGACTTGCAGCCTAGATATGGAACTATCTAGCTGCAAGAAAACCTGTCTCACCTGACATATACCTAAAATGAAGATGATCAGCTGGGCCAACTTGGGTTGAAATTGGGTCCCAAAGATATAGTTGTGAGGATTGAGGTGTTAGATGAGACACTAGATGAGACATAGGTTGAGGTTAAAATGGAAAGCAATCAATTAAGAGTATTGGAATGCATCACCAATGATAGGAGCGATATCAAAGAATGAATTGATTAATCCAAGAAAGTGAAGGGAATTTTTTGACTCTATATTATTCAATCAATGAGCAGAAGTTGCTGGAGATGAGTTCATCATTAATTTAAGGCGGAATTGGATGAAGATAACGTTACTAAATCAATCCACATGATTAAGGGATCGTTTCCAGAGCCATCAGTGAATTTATTTAAAACGGTTTGGATGGCAACAAATGCCAAAAGTTGTTTTTAAAAGAAAAACAATAAGTGCAATTGAATGGAACTGCCAATTAATGAGGAATTCACGGGTTTGGGAGATACAAAGTCTTAAGGGTCAGTTGCTGAAATATGAAATGAGATTAGGACCTGTTGGATGAATGACAAGTCAGGATTGAATGTCTAATGAATGGAATCATTTATGAGTATTGCATAGTTGGCAAGTGTTGCCTATATGTGAAGAAAAAAAGCGCTGCTGGTCATATAGTGAAGGTCAGTACTAAAATTGGAAGCATCTTCCTACTTAATGAGAATTTTACTGACTGACTGACTGAAACCTGAAACCTTTAAATCTGATAGGTTCAATCTATTTAGGTGAGTGGGTGAGAATTGGCAAATATTATCTAATAATTTGCAAAAATACTCACCTGAAGCTAATCAAGTCTGATAAGTTTAATATACTTGATTGAGTGGTTGAGATTTGGCAAATAATATTATATCTGAAATAAATAGAGTATGATATTTTAATTAATTAGTGTGTAGTTGAAAATTGGTGAAAGTTATCTAATAATTCACCAAATTGCTCATCTGAAACTTCTCAAGTCTAATAAGTTTAATCTATTAGGGTGAGTGGGTGAGATTTGCAAATATATTAAATAATTCACCAAATTGCTCACCCAAAACTAAACAATAATTATTACTAGAGTTTCAAGTAGATTAAGTAGATAATCAGCTCACTAGCCCTGAGGGCAACAGCAATGCTGTTAGTCCAAGTGGCTCAAGACTAGTGCTGGCACAGCCTATAGGCTGCAATGTGAGCTTACCATCTGATAAACTTTAAACACTGAAGCAAAGCATGGCTTTCTGGATGTTAGGTTTATATATTTTTAAAAACCTGCCTAGTTAGGTTCAACTAATTAAATAAAATACTTTTGGCAAGTTAAGTAGAAGTTAGCTCCAACTCTCTTTCCGCTCAGTGCAACTTTTTGAGCAAAATTACATGAAGTAATAAAAAAAATCCAAATCGCCCATTGTAGTTTCACTATGATGTCCTCAGATTCTCTGCCAGCTGCTCCAGTGTGGGGCAGCGGTAAAACTCCCCCGCCATTTTCCATCAGGCAGGAAAACGTGCTAGGACTGGTTCACCCAGTCATTCCAAACTCATGGGAAGATTCGTTCCTCCCAATGATCTTGATGCCCACCTTGCTCATACCCAAGCAGTACCTCGCTGCCCTCTGGTGCTCCCCTGGAGCAACATATGCTACAACCTAAGGGTCAAATATGGGAAACTATTCCCATACCACAACCAAGTCATTATCAAAATGGCATAGGCGGTGATGACACCCACCAGATTTATAGATTTCCGCCCCTATAAGGGGTATTCTGACCTTGGCTTCACCTGCGAATCTAATGCTGCCACTGCAGCAACTGTGCCCCAGGTATTCCATGGCACCCCTCTCCCCATAACTCAGACCTGGCTCCCAGTGGACACCACTTTAGTGGTCCAGTTTGCTGGTTTACCCACCCACCTCCCCCTGAAGTGCTCCACCAGGAGCTGATGGATGGTTTGGCAGCCTATGGCTCCAACCCCATCTTACAATTTGTGGTCCCAAAATTGGGCCACATGACTTGCTGGGCCTCGGGCATATGCCATTATCAGCCCTGAATTTAATAAAATCGCCGTGTAAATTCCCCTCACACCATTATTCCTTCAGCATCTGACCATCCGTTTTGGGCCTGCAAGAAGGCAAGCAGATGATCTGTCCATCATGTTTCGAGTTGGACAACTAAAAATACAAGTGCCCCTCCTTAGCCACTTCCACTGGATTGGACGACTCATCTGCTGACCTCCAATCTGCCACACACCCTGTACAAGTTCTGGCATGGGGAACAATCTTACCTCCCTCACCCCCAAAACTGGAAGCTGCAGCTGCACCTGCTGCTGCAGCCACCAATCAGCCTCCTCCTCACCCCATTGTGACAAATGATTCCTCCAATCAAGCATCATATTGAATCCCAGTTTAATCCCATGCTTCCTCAAACGAATCAACCAAAGCTCAACTGTACGCTGATTCCCCAATCCAATTCAACCAAAAACCATGGGAGTTATTGGCTGAAATTGACGAATCAGGTAAGCTTATTGAAGAACCATCTTTGCAAATTAAGTGGTTCATTAATGCAGAATGGGATGCCAAATACCCTCCTTAACTATATATCCCACAGCCAAACGCTGAATCATTTTGCAGTGATCACCAGCTTGCAGTCAAAGCAGCTGCAGCACCAGACTGTTAACCCCTTTGTAAAGATGTCGCCAAATCAGTGGCGATGCTCACAGGAGGGATTCCACCTCCTGTTATCCCCAAAAGGTCTTACTCAAAAGAGTAAAATCACAGTAAAACAGTTATACAAAAAAGTTAACAATGCTATCCAGAATGTGGCAACTATAGCACATAACCCAAAAGCGAAAATTATCTGAACCAACATTGCCATGTTCATTAAACTCCCAGATGCCCACATTAAAGCTGAAAAAGCTTTAACCAAATATATTAGTGTCATTTACCTAGATGGCAATTTCCATGAAATACCAATAATTAGCGATATCAAACCACATGCTGCAGATGCTCCAACGCCCTTACCGTCTGCCTTGACATGCACGCTACTATGGGAAGAAGAAGGTGCTTCCAAAGATGAGCCCCCCGATCCCCCTCCCCTTCCACCATGGAGGGATAAGCGGTTTCCGCTGCCCACCTGGTTGGTTGTTTTGCTTAAAGTGTTCACTCAATCCTCTCATTTGGGCGTTTTGTTTAAAACTAATTAGTTACGTTTTTTAGTTTAGTTTTAGTTTTGGTAATGCCCATCCCCTGGTCAGCATACCTCAAATAAATATAAGTTAAGTAGAAGTTGATTTAGCAGTTTGGAAGATATTTCACATACTCAATGACTTTAAAATATAAAGAGATGTTTCAGATAGCAACTTGGTGTTATTTATTGATTTGATATGTTTATTTTGTTTGGCTGAGTTATTGATGGCTTTTGTTTGAATTGATAGGACACAGTTTAGTTTTGAGAGGTGATTAGTTTTTGGTTGATTTGATAAGTCCAGGTAGGTTTATCTGAGTGGTTGGTAGTTTATGATTAATTTGATTGAGCAATTAGAGTTTGGCTGAATGTTTTTGTTTATCTATAATATAAAATCTATTTTAATAAGCTGAGTATCTGAAATTATATATACAACATAGTGAAGCGTGGGTAAATAAGCTGATTGGACCTAAAAGAAAAATAGTTGCAATTTTCCCAGAGGACCACTGAACTATTAAAATAGTCATGCCTTAAGATCTCGGTCAAGTCCTAAAGGAGGACCAATGAACTAAATAGATAGTTAAATCTTAAGAGAATAAGATTTTGAACCATGAAAACTGGTAGGTCAGAGTATAACTAGTAACCAGTTTGGATGAAGGGAAAAAAGATTGACTCTGAACGTAATTGTGGGTAAAAGTCTCATCGCAAAAAGAAAAATACAAAAAAATAAAATATATAAAATATATAAAATAATAGAGTATCAATTTTATTGGTTCATGATTTTTGGACCCACAATGAGATAAGATTACCAGGATGGCTGAACCAAAGTGTGTCCAAGATATCCAAGTGTTCCTTGGAATGGTCAGATACTCTAGAAGATTCATTTGGGACTTTGAAAGAATTGTTGAGCCCCTCTTCCATTTGCTGAAGGATCTGAAAAAAAGATTTATTTGGAGTGAAGAGGCCCAGAAATCCTTCAATAATTATGCCAGTATTTAATAAATTCTCTGATTTTGAAGTGTCTGAATTTTGATTGAATATTTATAGAACAAAAGATTCTTTGTTAACGGTGATTGGCGCCATACTGAGCCAAGTATATGAACTTGGGGATGAACATTCTGTGGCATATGTGAGCTGGAAACTCTCAGCCGCTGAGAGGAATTACAGCATGACTGAGCATGAATGCCTTGCGGTCATTTACGTTTGTAAACAGTTTTAGGTGTACATCCATGGAACACACTTGAAAGTGGTGAAGGACCACCTCTTCTTGCGTTGGCTACATAATATATGAGAACCAGAAGGATGACTGGCCTGATGGGCACTAAAGCTACATGCTTATGATTATAAGATAGTTCACAAAGCCAAAGCTTCTCATTAGAATAGGGATGGCTTATTGTGGTTACCAATGGTCCAGGTGGTATACCAGCAAGCGGATGAGCTATTCCAGAAAATGGTTGATGGAGAAATCAGTAACAAGCCCCAAGAAATCCAAGGTGCGCTTCAAAAAGTGATAGAAAACACTGAGACCATTGAATGGAAAAGTTATAAAGATGATCAATGTGAAGTGATTGATATTCCCAAAGCTGTTGGAACAAGCAGCTATCATTCAAGCACTCATAAAGTTGTTGGGCAATGAGGCCTGAGGAAAACAACTGATCATATTTGTACTACTACTGGAGTCCATCCACTATGATGTCATGGGCTATCTGGCTTGTTTTGTGGAGTGCCAGTTGCACAAGCCACACAAGAACACAAAAGGATACCAACTGGTTCGTCCTGGATACACCTGGCATATGGTGTCCACTGACATGATGGGACCACTGATGATGAGCACAGGAGGAGTTAAATACATCATAGTTGCAATTGACCATCTGGCAAGATGGGTCAAGATGAAGACCCTGGCAAAAGTAGATGCTATCAGCACTGTGAAGTTTATCCTAGATAAAGTAGTATACTGACATGGATGCCTGCAGATCCTTTTGGGCAACAATGGAATGTTTTTCATGTCTCATGTGATCCTGAGGCTAAATGAAACAACGGGGATCTGAGGAGTTGTGTCTGTATCCTACTGGCTGGAGATGAATGAACAGGTAGAATGAGTCAATGGGATTCTGGACACAACTCTGAGGAAGCTGGTCACAGGAAGAACTTCCATGTAGGGAACGTACATTAGTTCAGTGATGGGTGACTAAAATATAATTCATCATACAGTGATGTGAAAAATGCTGTCTGAGTTTCTATATGGAAGGAAGGCCGTGTTGCCACTTATTTTATATTCAGTGGTGGAACCAACATCATGGATGAGTGCAAAGCAGTACCTGAACTGATTGATGAATATCCTGATCAAAATGCAATTGCAAGCATTTGATATGCCTTTAAAAAGGGATTTGAGTGAAGATGACGGATGCTAGAAAAGAACAGCCTTATCAGAATACCAATTAAGTAAAGAGATGCCTATTGCAAAACGCATGGTTTTGGGAGAAGAAATAAGTTGGATGCATTGTGGTCAGGTCTGTTCAAGATTATTGCTAAGATGGCGATGGATGACTACTTATTAAGAACCTATTGAATGAAAGGATAATAAATCAAGACCCTGCTAAGTATTAAAACAGTGGATCAATTAAAAAAATAATGAGAAAAGGATTCCTGAAGGACTTCTGAACCTTTAAGTTAATTATGTCCTAATGATTTGTTTAAGTCCAAAAAAAGGACCACTGAACAAAACTAGATGATTAAGCCTTAAAAAGTAAGACTTCTGAACCATAAAAACTGGTTGGTCTAAGTATACCTAGGAACCAATTTGGGGGGAATAAAATAAAAAGATGGACCTCTGAACCAAGAAGAGGTCAATTTCCATAGAAAAAAGAAAAAAGATCTAAAAAGTGTAGGAAAAAAATTAAATTAAATAAACGCATAGAAAAAATATATATTTTATGATTTTTATTTTTTAGTTCTCCCTGACTTGAAATGGTTCCACCTATGTTGCATCAGGGGGAGGATGGATCACAGTATGAGTAAACAAACCATCAAAATCTATGTGAGATCAAATGCTAGTGAGGGCTAGACCTACTTGAAGCCAAGTTTGTTGAGTGGATGCTTATCCCTGAGAGAAAGCAACTAGGGGAAGAGAGATGGAAATGTCAGAACATGCCAAATATGATACCCCAGATTGGGGAGGGAAGTAACAGAACAAGAAGAGGCAGTTGGTGAATAACCTCAAGTAATCCTATATAGCACCAGAGCTGGTAGATTGGTCTTGAGTGCTTGCCAATGGGCTTCATTAAGAACATTGGACATATGAGCTGGCATCAAGCAAGGGGTACTAGGTGGGGGTATCCAAATCATGCCCTCTATTAAAGCCATCAGTGGAAGATACCAATGGAGAGTGCAAGACATGAAATAGTCATTCAGGGAGAGAATGGAATCCTGCAGGTGATGACTGTGAGCTTCTTAGAAGCAGAAGCAGAATGAGCGATGAAAGCCAGGAGAGGCTGGAAGCTTTGCGGCCAAACTTCAAAGAACTTGGCTGACAAAGTGAAGAGCATAGGCTGCAATGTCTCAATCTAGGATGTCTTTGAGATCAGAGGGGTTCAGAGATATAATAAAGCCTCAGTTACTTGGACCCTCAATTCTGCATAGGGGAGTTCAAAGTGTTCTCTGTTTCCAATGGCTTTGTTTGGATGACAAAACAGCTGGCTTGTAATACTGGCTGAGTCAGAAAAGGAACTTTGGAAGAAAGCCTGATCCAGCAAGGAATGATTGATAGCTGAGGGCATTGTTTCAGGAGATTTGATGATGATGGTAGCAGAATCTGTGAATGGAGCTGAATACAGGAGAGTTTCAAAATCTAACTCAGGAATTGATGACAGAGGAAGGATTGGTCACAAGTCATTTAATACAATTTTCTAACTAGTTTCATCGGGGTTGGATACCATTTCCAGTAATTTGATGAAAGGACTAGCTGCTTGTGCTAGACTAGGCGTATGAGTCCTGGAAGGACAATAGAAGAGGTTCCATCATGCATCCCAACTCATCTGCTGGAAGAGCCGAAGATCTTGATTAAACATGCTATTAAGCAGTTGCTGGGCCCTGAGACTCTAAATTTAACATATAAGCTGGATGAGAGAGGGGATATCAGACTTATATGATAGTCAACATTATGCACTCTGAAATCAAAGAAAGCTCTAATTGTGGATAAATTAATCTCTAAATTAAATGGTATAAGCTCTCCAGAGAAGAATTAAGAATGATTTGAGTCAAGAAGATATTATAAGGAAAAACAAAGGTGAATATAAATGAGCATTCTTAATTGTGCCATGAAACAAACATTGACAGCAATAATCTCATTTCAAGGATGAGGAGTGTTGTGATTTTGAAATGACTGGACAATAATCTTGGGATAGCTGGGTGGGATCCGCCAAACATAGTATCAGTTAAAAATATTTGAGTGCCTTGAGATGAGGCGATATTGGGATATAAAGGGTCTTTATTGTATGTAATGAGTTTATTGGATTGAATCTATATAAGGCAATAAGGAGATAAGGCAATGTTGATATTCAACAAATACAAAGTAAATTGCCTACAAATAGGGCGACAGAGGATTAAGAATAACAAGCCAAATTAGAGGAGAATCAGCGGAATAGAATAACCCAAGAAATGAGAAGTACCATCTGAAGCTGATGTATATAAGCGAAATGGGCAATTGAGAGAGGTAGGTTTTTTTAGTGTGGATGAGACAGGACAGCAAAACGTAGCTGTATTTTATAAAAATGAATAAAAGAACTTATTGGGGCAATTGCTCATGGTTTTAAGTATATTTTCAAGTGCATCTGAAGGACTGACGATCTCCACATCATTCATCCATTGCTCAGAGGGCTTGACCTGTGTGAATAGCCTGACGGATCCTAGCAATATAGTTCAAAATTATAACAAGGAGAAAATCAGGAAATTGAAGATTCCAGACCAAGAAGCCTGAATTTGACAATGGGTCATATGATCTAATGGGGGAAAACGAATCCCAGGATTAATATTGTCATGAGTAAATGATCAGCCTGGCATGGCAGAAGGTTGTGGGAATTTTGCTCTGAGTTGGCAGTAGTGAGAGGAAGAGAGAGAGTCACATGCTTAAGGTCATCCTGATCAGCGTTGAGTACCAATCAACCATACACAACTTGAACAAAGGAAGTGTTCAACCAAGTTTCCAAAGTGGTGTTCTCCTGTCCCAATCCTTTTCTTACTGAAAATCTAGGCAAGAAGTGTGTTGGGATTTTTTCCCGTATTCACAGCCAACTAGATTACTGGGGGTCCTTAGGGGATAGTTCTCTATAGTGGAGTGAATTGGTTATGGGTTGACCATGATTTTGGGGTATCAATGTTTGGGAGATTTTAAATAATTCCCTTGGTTTGGATCCATCAGGAATCAATCTGGGTGAATTATTAAGATATCATCGGTCATAGTTGCCAACAAAATGGGGGCATCTGATAGTTAATCAATGTTAAACTATTAGGTGTACCAATTAGGATCAGTTGAGTTTCATCACCAACCAATTGTGAATTTAGAATCAAGTTTCGAGGCAAGTTTATGCTGATTAGAACTATTGTATTGATGAGTTGGTTCATAACCTACCTTAATGGGTAACAAGTCCCATTACCTAAGCAGGTCGCTTGTCAAATATGGTTGGTTCTCTAAGATTAAGAGGGATAACTTTAGAGACACATTTTCCAACTCTTTCTGTTCTAGGTCTTGAGGATGTCTGATGAATCTTAGCTAGGATGGGGAAGACCATCGCTGATGAGATGACAATAGGTAATTCAATGGCAATGGCTGCTGTTTAATCAATGAGGTGCCAACCAAGGGTTGGGAACTAAAGCACTATAAATTCCTAGAAGAATTCACTTAATTAAAAACAATCCATGAGAGTTTAAAAAACAATCCATTTAAGGTACTATTCTTCTTTAAGGAATTTTTTGCCATGTGCATTAATGGGAGACTCTTCTAAGATAAAGAGTAAGGATCTGAGCGTGGATCCAGATAAAAGAAGTTGAGCTGAATCAGGGGTTGCTGCTGACTGTGTCATCAGAGAGAAGCCGTAAACATGAGACTGAGCATGGATCAAGCTTGGCGGTATAAGGGAACATATCCCTATTGAGGACATCTTAAATATTTTGAGGAGAAATACTGGTCAAGCGTTGGACCCAATACTAGTGCTTATTCAACTATGGATAATAGTCTTCATCCTACTATCAAAATACATAATTTCAGAAAACGCAAAGATTTACACAACACAAAACCTGTGTAGTTAGTCAATTTAAGGGTTATAAGCTTTGAACAATCAACGAGACCCTTAATTTTTAACAATTGGATTCACAGAAGTCTTATTCACATCCCACCTATTTCCTGACCATTTGGCTCTTAAAACAGAAATCTCAACTGGTTCTGCAATTGGTCTATACCTTTACTTTGTTTTATAATAAACAGGAACCCTTGAAACACATAATGTTAAGTAATTTTAGCCTCAAGTTAGCCACAATACTCGCTAAGTTGCCATAAAGCACAGTCTGGGTAGTGGGTGGGACATAGTGATAATTTGTAAATGATTCTGCCATCACTGCATGAGTGATGGTATCTGTACGGGGACCACATAGGTTGTCTTGCATCATAATGCCTTGTGACATTATGATTCTACCTACTTTTTATAGTTCTCCCCTTTCAGTTTGCAAGTTCTTCAGTACTTCCAAAGTTTCTTATCCAATTATCTGTGATTCTCCTACCCTAAATCTATACATGGGAAAACTTCCTCCCTGAAGTCTGCTGAAGCCACTGTTACTACTATGTGGCTTCTTGCAGGAGTCCTGGTAACCTTTGTTGTGATAGCTGACCCTCCAGTTCTTCCCCCTTCAAATTAGATACAAAGCCCTTTTTGAGAAGCTATACCTTTAATATTCTGGATTGTGTTTTTGATGTTTTCTCACCCAGGCTGACAGCGGGCCTGTCAGTTTTATAGAAGTTGCTATGAAATAATAGACTAACTCTTAATCTCAACTATCTCCACTCTTCTTTATTAAGTAGGTGATGCTATGGTTTCACTATACTAGATGAACTTCAATTGTTGCTTAATTTAGTGTTTGTATGGTCTCTGTGTGTTTTGTTAGACATTCCTGAGCGGTAAAGGTGATATACTTTCTTATTCACACCACTTCTTCCATTATTTTATTTCAAAAATACCCCATACAGTGGGGGTAGGTTTATCCTTTCCTTCCTTAGAAGTAGTGCCCATCATGGATGACTTAGGGGATTTGTAGGTGCATTTCTCAGCAAATAACAACTTCCTCCTCCCTTACAGATGCTCAACAGACTGTAAGGCACTTAGATACAGTATAAGGAGACTCTCTCTGGTGGATACTGTTGAAAAATGGTCACTGCACAGGTTTGCAAGGGTAACCTAAATTAATATAATTTTCTTGTGTAATGACAGGGAACATAAATCTGAGCAATAATGGGTCAGTTGACACTTGATTGTTGTCTACTTATAATATATAGTCACTTCCATCCTAAATCAACTAAAACCTAATTAGTAGTAAAAAGATATTAAACCAAGAATAAGATATATTTATTAAGGAAATACTCCCATACATATATAGTATTTTGGCATCTTAGTGCCCTTCTACCATAATCGTCAGTTTTGTTGCTGAGAATAGTTTGCACTCAACAACCTTCAGCTTTGGCATTCCATTGGTTGGAACTTCGTTCAACTTGATTTCCCAGGCTAGGCAATCCTGCCCTCGAGATGGTAAACTATCAGGTATCATTTTCTGACAAATAAGGACGTCTTAATCAGAAATTAATCTTAAATACTAACTTAGAGCTCCCTTTCTCAGTTGCTTACAACCATTTATACTAATAAACAATATTGTGGATCATCCCAACTAATTCACTGGCGTTGGAACACATTGGTTAAAGCATAATCTGGTTAAATTCCCAACACATCCCCCCACTTAAACAGATTACATCTTCCAACATATCTACTTAGTAAATAATTTCGACCAGTTCCCCATGGCCTAGAGGTGGCTGAAACCCAATGGTGGTAATCATTGCTTAACCTATAACAAGATAGCAACCTAATGGCATGAGGAAACAAGAAAAATAATAATGACGCATTGCAAAGACTGAACAGAAATCATTGCTGAGTAATAAGATGCTTAGTGCCTATACAACAAAACCATTGTACAAACATTAAGAAATTATCCTGAACCTTGGTGCTTGTTGAAAGCTCAAAAGAATTTAATGTACTTGATTCACTATTCAACCATTGGAGAGGTTCTTATTCATATAGGCATCCAAGGCCGAATTATTGATGATTTCAAAGGTACCAATTATAACTGATCCAGCTTATTTTAGTGCACAAAACCGTGAGTATTACAATAATTAACCTGATCACTAATTCTAAAAAGTTTGAGAGAGCTGACCATTTTGTATCCTCATATTCCTTAAATTTAAAGTTTTTATTTAAAAGTGGTAGCATAGGGCGAGGACTGTAACCCAATTAGAACTTTTGTCAAGATCTCCAGATATAGGAGAGGTGTTGTAAGCTTTATAGAATTTAATCGCTTATTAAATATAATTCTGCTTCAATAGTTGAAAAGAGTTTTGGCTGATATATCCCCAATTCTTCTGTGTCTTATGGTAAATCCTAACTTTTCTGAAGCTCACAAAGCTAAACAATAATACTTAACTCTTTTGGTCTCTTTTTTTAGTACTAGATGGTCCACTCTTTTGGTCTCTTCTGGGTACTTTTTACCTCTCTAATTGGGAAATTTACAGACTCAGGTAATAATGACAAGCTTTCTTGAGAGATTGTCTACACTTCTTAATTTGAAGATCATTTTATAGAAGACAATATAAGGCGGAAAATATGATTATATGGTAAGGTGATATTTTATTTTAAAGGCCAGGCACCAGTACCTTAAACTTATAAGGCATCTTCTGGCCATACTCATCTATTAGATGAGTCCATTAAAGCTATGTCAATCCGCTTAGAATTATGGCAGTGGTTATTAAAAAATAAACAAGGTAATTTGGACCTTAAATTAAATTATTTACTTTTGTTTCAGCCCAATTGGAGGCACTATTACTCTCATAATCATGAAGATTATAGGCTTAATACTAGAACCTCAGTATGTATATTCGGCTTTTAACCAGCCCAATTAAGTTTTGTCATACAGCTGATGAAATACAATAAATGAGGAAAGAATGTATAGAATTCAAATGATGATGCATCCTTAAATGGGACGTCTGAAGGTCTCTCATTAGTACTAGGTACTCCCAATTTGGGCCATCCATGTGCAAGTACTATTGTGGCAATTACAATGATTGACATACATGAAAATTAATATTCATTATATATTTGCACTATTTTTGAAAATGCAATTAAGTTTGTACCATAGACCCACTTGATTCACCCAAGTGGTTCTATAATAATCATAATAATATTATATCATAGCTAATTAATCTATGATAATGGGGTTGTTTAGGTACAATTAAGGCGGTTTTAAGGCGAATTTGAATTTAATAAATTATGCAGATAAACCAGGAAGGATAAAAGGATCCATCAATGGGAGTAATTTATCAGCATTAATGGTTTTCTTGAGGGGTTTATTTTCAAGTCAACCATCAAAATCTAAAAATTGTCATCACTGAGCTCAGCTCATTCGCAGAATAAAAAAGAGAGGCAACCTTGACTGCCGCCTGAAAAATCAAAAGGGGATTTCCCCATGACAAATAATAACTCAATTTATAGGCGAAAGTTTCGCCAATATATATGTTACTCAGCTGGAAAGTTTCCCAGCGACCAGCTTCTTCAAAGTAACAGCCAGAGTCCCACTCACTCTTTGAACTATCCCATTGATCTCAGGATGGTAGGGCGTTGTCAGTGCTTTCCAAATTCCATGATCTCGTTTAATCTTGGGATGATGTGGGTGGCAAAGTTACTGCCATCGCCCATCAAGATAATCTGAGGGAAGCCAAGAAGATCCTGTCAATGCTCTAAGATAAACTTGGCAGTACTGCTGGTATATACTTTAGAAATTGTCCACTTTTCTACCCAACGATTTAGATAGTCAATTGCTACAATAATATAACAGCTTTTCTCAGAACTCAAGGTAACGGCCCTACATCATTAATTGATACAGTACGCCACATGAATCCAGGCTCCACTAGCCAAAACATTGTAGATTTCTTGAAAAGCTTGTGCGCATGACACATGGCTCAACAAATGAGGTGTTTGGTGATGTCAAAGTTAAGGGATTCCCAGTGATACTCCTGTTGAACTTGTTTTAAAATCTTCCAAAGGCCCCATGACTGGTTACTTTATGAGCTGCAGTAATAATCACAGTGCGCTTTGAGTATCTTAGATACAATAGTGGTTGTTACCAAATATTTTGAACATTTTTCCCTTAGATACGCCTCATACTCTTCATTGCTTTGATGAGGTCCTGCTGAATTCTGGTGGCTGTTTCTGGTATCTCCGCTGAGCATCTTATCATACAAAGAATCAGCTTCATTTTTTAATACTAAAACGGAGAGTAAGCATGACAGACATCAGCATTTTGATACGTTATTTCTGCGTTGTAACAGTCAAAAATGTCCCAGTTTTTGACCACCATCAAGCCTTCGGATTGGCGGATTCAAAGTTGACACTGACAGATTTCCCAATATAATTTCCTCAAGGTAAGAGTTTCAGCTTCTTGTACTCTATAATTTAACCTCAGATATAAGGCAATTCAGAAATGCAGAAAGTTGATATAGGTAAGTGAGGGTTTCAATCACAAAATTAACCTTGTTTTATTTTTTAACAAAACTAAACACACTGACAAATTTATCCCAATGACACAGGGCACCACAAATGACACCAGGAAAAGACAAGAGTATTTGGCAGATCAGTTCGCTGCCAAATCTCAATTTTTTTGTTAAGGATACAAAAAGTGGGTCGCCATGGGATACCAGGTAAAAAAAGGCAAGAGCAGCCCCAAGGCTGCTAGAGAGACCTACGTGAGGGCAGGAAATGAGAAAGAATTCTGAACTGAGTTCAGAATTGCGCAGGCCTGACCTTTTAAGGTCGCTCTCCTGGGGAGCCCCTCCACACTTTTCTTTGCGCCCCAGGGGGCATAAAGAATAGCTCATGAGGGGCACAACCCAGCGCTGAGCCCGCATGAACCTCAAAACCTCATAATGGCGTTTTGATTAAAAATTTGGAAATATGAATTTTGAGTCAAAATGTAACAATCAGTTCGACTCACCTGTTACATGCATGGTATAAAAATATCATAATTATATGCTTGCACCTTAAGAGCTCATTGGGCCAACCTCCCTTCAGGCTCTTTGAGATTACTCAGCAATGCAGAGAGGAGTGTTTGGTCACCACAGTAAAGTGACCTCATGATTATACCCAAAACTGTTTAGATGTGTTTATTACTGCAAGGCATTCCCACTCAGTTACAGTATAGTTGCGCTCCTGCTTTCTTATAGTAAAACTTGCATAAGCTACAGGGTGTTCATCGCTAAACTCATCCTCCTGACTCAACGTGGAACTGATTGCCATCAAAGATGCATCAATTTGAAGATGAAAGGCGATTGAAGATCATATACTGTAAGATTGCTTTGGTCATTAGGTACATCCTAAGGTTGTCAAACGAATACTGAGCTTCCCTATTCCATAAAAACCCCTTCTTAGGATCCTTTAACAACTGAAAAAGAGGCCTGGTGATAGAAGCAAAACTCTTGATTAGCAGCGATAATAACCGACCATCTCCAAAAATATCTGCATGTTGCAAACACTCATAAAAGTGGGGACATGGCCTGATTTACCTCGATCTTGGGTTTTCGAGGGCGTAGACCATTAGCATTGACAATGAATACCAGGTAATCAATTTCATTTTTTATAAAATAGAAATCTCATGGCTTATTTTTCAGATTGGCTGCATCTAGTTTTTAAGACTTGTTCTAAATGTTCAAGGTGATCTGTGAAGGTGCAGCTAAAAACATTTATGTCATTGAGATAGACAAGTATGCACTTCAAAACATTAACATGGTATCCATGGACTCTCTCTTTCCGCTCAGTGTAACTTTCTGAGCAATTCTTACAGAAAAGTAAGTTTTGGTCACCCACCATAGTTCTGTTTAGATGTCCTAAGATTACCCGCCAGTTGCTCCAGTGTGGGACAGCATCAAAACTCTCTACTGTTTTCTGTCTGGCAGGAAAATGCGCTTGGACTGGCCCATCCAGTATTACCAAACCCTTGGGACAGTTCATTCCTCATAAGGATTTCGAAACCCACCTCACTCATACCTTAGTAATGCCTCGTTGCCCCCTGGTGCTTCCCCAGAGCAACATGCGTTTTGGCCTTAGGGTCAACTATGGGAAACTTTTCACTTACCATGACCAAGCCGTTATCAAAATGGCTCAGGCAAGGATGACTCCCGCCAGTTTTATTGATTTCTGCCCCTATAAGGGTATTTTGATCTTAGCTTCATCTGTGAAGCTGACACCGCCACTGCGGCAACTGTGCCCCTGGTTTTCCAGGGTACCCCTCTCTAACCAATTTGGATTAAGCTCCCTGCAGATACCACTTTGGTGGTTCAGTTCGCTGGTCTGCCTACCCCTCCCCCCTGCAGTACTCCACCAGGAGCTAATGGACGGTTTAGCAGCCTATGGCTCCAACCCATCTTACCATTTGTGGTCCAAAATGGGGACACACGCCTCTCTGGGCCTTCGGTGTATGTCATAATCAGCCTTGAGTCTAGTAAAATCGCCTTGTTGATTTCCCCTTATGCCATCATCCCTTCTGCCCCTGAACATTTGTTCTAGGCCCACATCAAGGGCGGGTGGACAATCTGTTCATCCTGTGTCAAGTTGGACCACTCAAAATGCAAGTGCCCTATCTTAGCTGCTTCCTATGGCTCTGATTTTTTGTTCGCTGGCTTTTAATCTGCCACCCACCCTGCGCCAGCTTCAGTATGGGGTATAATCCCACCTTCCCCTCCCCCAAAGCCTGTTGCTGCAGCTGCGCCTGCAGCTACCAATCAGTTTCCTCCTCGCCTTAGTGCCACACATGCTCCCTCCAATTAAGCACCAGCTTGGACCCCAGTTCACTCTCATGCTTCCTCCAACAAACAAACCAAACCTCAACCATACGCTGATTCCCCAATTCAATACAATCAGAACCCATGGGAGTTATTGGTTGAAATTGACCCATCAGGTAATCTCATTAAGAACCATCTCTACAAATTGAGCCGTTCATTAATTCAGAATGGGACGCCAAATAAATCTTTTTGTTTATATGCCCCACAAACTAAATGCTGAACCATTTTGCAGTAACGCGCTTTCAGTTGAAGCAGCTGCCACATAAGATTGTCATCCCCTTCGCAAAGTTGTCACCAAATCAGTAGCGATGCTCATGTGAGGTATTCCCCCTCTTGTTATCCCCTCAACTCTCACCCCACAAAGTAAGATCACAATAAATCAATTACACAAAAGTGTGAATGATGGTATCCAGAACATGGTAACTGTAGCACGGAATCCTAAAGCTAAGACTACCCAAAACAATATTGCCACAATTATTAATCTCCTAGACGCATGCATTAAATCTGAAAAAGCTTTAGCTAAATATATCAGCGTCATTTTTAGCTGTCAATTCTAATGAGATACCAATTATTAGTGATATTGAACCACATTCTGCCAAAGCCCTGATGACCTTGCTCTCCGCCTTGACACATGCCCTACTCTGGGATAAGGAAGCAGCTGCCAAAGATGAGCCCCCTGAGCACCCTCTCCTTCAGCCATTGTTGAAAAAGCAGTTTTCCACTGCCCCACCTTGTTGGTTGTTTTTGCTTGGTGTATATCATACAATTCGATCATTTTAAGCATTTTATTTTGAATTGATAAGTTATGTTAGTTTTTAGTTTTCAGTTTTGGTAATGTCAGTCCCCTGGTCGGCTTACCACAAATAAACCAAAAATGGTATCCATGGCACGTCAAAACGTTGACAGTGCATTATAAAGCCCTTGGGGAATTTGCATCAGCCTATATAGGCCACTGCCACTAATAATCATGCATTTTTCTTGATCTTCCATAGGAAGGTCAATTTGCCAATACCTGGTTTTGAGATCCATCACTGAAAAAAGTGGGCCCTTCCTAAGCAATCAAGAGTTTCATCAGGATTTGAAAGTGAGTAGGATTTTCTCTTTATTATATTATTCAACTAAAAATAGTCTATAATGACCCAGTTAGTCCTGTCCTTCTTTTTTAAAATTAATATTGGACTGACCCAAGAGCTTTAGGAAGGGACCAGTGTCCCATGGTCCAGTAGCTTAGTAACTTCATTGGAAAATATCACCTCACTTTCTTTTGAACTATAAATGGGTCACATTCAGATTTGCAGTTGATCCCCTGTCAACCTTGTAAATTATATTTTTGGTGCACCCAAAATCATAGTCGTTCTATGTGAATACTCCCAACTATCAATTAAGTAATTTGAGAGGTGTTCCTTTTATTCTTCTGAGATCCCTTTCAGTTTATCACGATTGAATACATCTAGTATTGTAAGCTATTTTAGCTCTTCAGGTAACCCTATCTCGTTCAGCTCCCAAAATCACGAAAAGACAAAAATCCAGTGGTAGGGACTAGATGAATGAAGGCCACTACTTGTTTATTATCCGTATTGGCCTAAACAAGAGGTTGGCTACCAGTACCTTGATTTCACCCTGTCTAAGGTTAAATTAAAGTGCAACTTATGGCTCATTTTGGCCTTTTCTTCAAGGTGTATGAATTTCACCATACAGATAAACAGGGATATCCAATGCAAGCCCATCCCCAATGATTTACTGTTCCTTGGACTTCACAACAGTCCACGCTCAAGCACTTAAAGGAATCCCCCAACTTTCTTCAACTTCGGCTGGTGGCGGCCAGGAACGTTTTCCAACCTGTCAAAAAAATTTATGAGAATTATCCCGTCCACATAGACCAAACTAATGCTGTCATTCTTCTTGGTCAGGAATGGTTCCCCTTTTCTATGGTAGAACAACATTAATGTTTGTCCCAATATTTTAAGACTATTAGCTTGAAATCACATTGGCCCACGCTGTTTCATGAAATAGGTGCTGATCAAAATATTATGATTTTGGTTGGGCAGAACTATGGCTGGGGCAGTTACAAGAAGGGAGCTGAATTGTGAAGGCAAGGCACTATAAGCGCCTTGAGAGGTAATGTCATGTAACTTTGTTGTTCTGTAGACCTTATTATGTTCTACGTTGGGAGCAATTTTCAACCTCTTCATGATTTACGTAGAAACAATTGGTTGGATCCTCACAATTGATGATGTCTCAAACTCTTAACCTTTTACCCAAATATCACCAAAAGTGCAATCAGAATTGGAAGAAAGATTGTTTACTCATTAAAATGGTGCCATCATTTGCTAAATCAAAAGTTTGCAAAAGCAGTTCAGTGACCTTAGGGAATTATTCCTTTATGGTAGCCGTGGGGATTAAAACATTAACATCATTCAATGGAATATTGGCTTCCAACTGTGCTTTCAGGATGTGAGGCTTATGCAGATAAGGACGCACTACTTTTTATAAATATTTCGGCTCAGGGGCCCTCACTTTCAATCAGGTATTTGCAAAAACATGATTTTGGGAACTTTCATGAATGCGGAGGTATATTGTTCCACTTCTACTTCGCCTGATCTTTTTCTGTGAAGAATAGTTATTCATCGGTGGGGACAACCACGTTCTATTTGTTGGGTTTAGTACAACAGAACTGCGAGATATGGCCATCTTTTCTGCACATGTAGTAGATGACCTGGTTCTACATACTGCTTTTGCAGAGTTTTTTGAAGGATCTTACTCGACCCTCAGTATTTGTCCTCACTCATTCTTTCTAAGGGGATTTCCCCTCATAACTCATAGGAGCTGGGTTAGAGTTGCAAAATCTCTTTTTGGGGGCATCAAAGGTGGTCCCACAAATGCACAAGAATTTGAGCATTTGAGTCTGTTCTTGTATCCATGGTTAGAGCAGGGATCATTACATGATTGAGCTTTTTGTGTCCTTACAACGCCAACTTCATAACAGTTCAGGCGTCAAAATTATTTAACACTCACACACCTTTAAGGATGTGTGCTTCTTGATTGATTTTCAGGCGATAGGCTTAATAGTCACATTTTTTCAGAACTAAATGCCAAGGAACTCCTGCTTATGGTTGTCAAGGCGCTCTGGACTGCAGGAACTCTCCTACAATTGCCAAATTTACTTCTTCATAAGACCATTTTCTGGCGGCTAGATGGGGCAGGTGATATTCTGGCTGGTGGTGGCGAGACTGTTTACAACGCTAACCGACTTCTGGTGATCCCCACACCCCACCATGGCCATCTCAAACAACTAGAATAACGCCGCGATATTGTTCCATTGAAACTTTACCAGTTTGGGAGTCGTCCAAAATTCCAGAGTCTCAGGGGGATTGCTGCTGCCTTTTGAATGCCAGCAAACAGTTTGCACAGAAGAGAAAGAGCGCCGTACAGGGTAGCCACTGTGGATTTTCACACTTCATAATGTGCCTCAGCTTGTTTTAGTGGAACTGCCATCCCCAGATGAGGAGCCTTTCTTTTATCAAAACAGATCCACATTTGGAGCCCTTGAGGCCACAGCCAGTGTTTACTTCTAACGTGGATAGACAGTCAGCGATGGTGTTTCCCAATTCTTGTGGCCAGACTTCCACACCTTAAATTTTAGGTACTTCCGACGTAGTTCCTCCAGGTCCTTGGCCAGCTGTCAGATCTTGTCAGTATTATTGTCTGAAGTTTTTACTAACAGGATGGATTGATCCAGAGCCTCAATTATGTCTGAGTCTGCTTCATAAAACCTCAATTGCAGCAACTTATCCCGTAAATTCTTCTACCCTGCTTCTGAGATATGAAATCCTATGCTGTAACTTAGAGCCCCAACAACTCAGTCCAGATTCCCTTAACCTCAGCTTGGTTGTGAGTCTTCTTGTTGCTGACTAACATGTATAACATAGCGACTCCTTCCTTAACATCTCTATGTAGCTTTATGAGATATTAAATAGAATCTAACAATTTCAAAGCCAATTCCATTCCCACATATTCTAGGTCTAGATCTAAGGAGTTTGACACAATTTTTATTCAAGTTGGCCATTCCCCTTGTCACTCACCAATGTTCCACTCATTTCAAAAATCAATAACTTATGGACAACGTCGGCCCAAAACCCCCTGTAGTGAGCACCACTTGTTGAAAAATTGTCGCTGCACAGGTTTGTGAGGGTCTTCCAAAATCGATACAATTTACTTGTATGCTGACAGGGAACATAAATCCGAGCTGATAATGGTTCAGTAACACTTGATCGTTATTACTTATGATATCTAGGCACTTTTATCCTAAATCAACTAAAAACCCAATTGTTATTAAAAGCTAGTATATCAAGGCAAGCTATCTTTATTAGGAAAATACTCCCATATATATATAATACTTTGGCATCTTAGTTCCCTTATACTATAATTGTCTACATTTGTTGTTGGAGAATAGTTTGAACTCATCAACCTGCATCTTTGCATGCCATTGATCAAAAATTCCTTTGACTCAATTTCTCAGGCTAGGCGATCCTGCATTTGAGCTGGTAAACTATCAGGTAACATCCTCATAACAAGGAAGTCTAAATCATTAAATTAATATTAAATATCTACTTGGAGCTCCCTCCCTCAGAAGCCTACAATCATCAATAATATTAAGCAATATAGGGATCATACCCAACTAATCCACTGTTATCTGATCACATTGGTAAAAGCATAACCTGGCTAAATTCCCAACAGATATGTGGAATCCTGTGGTCATCCAAACAAGATAAAGTTTCTACATACTTAATTACTTTGGTGTCTTCAGCAATTTAAGCTCTTGTAATAGGATAGGCTCCTCTCTTAAAGGTTTTTACTTTTGTCATGGAATCCTCAGATTTGCTCTCTTTCATCGAAGATTTTCTAGTTCAGGTTCATAGCTTGGGCCTTCATTTGAATGTTTTTTCGCACTATTATTTTACTCTGGATCATGTTTTTGAGAATCATCCCTCTTGGGAAGCTCAGTTGGCTCCTTGGAGCAGGTGGTAACAGTGGCCGCCGCCATTGGTGCCAAACTTTGGAGTGCATAGATAGGGGTAGAAACTGTACCTAAAGTGATTCCCACTGAGGCCTTGTTGAATGTATCTCTGAATACCAAGCTGTCCTTCTCCTCTTTTTTCAATCAGAGTGTAAGTTCCAGCTTGATTACAAGAGTAATTATCTTGTCATTCCCTTGTTTTTCCTTGAGCTAAACTCCCAGTCTTCTCAGGTTCAAGTACCCAGGTCCCTCCTGTTGAGTCTGATGCTATGCAGAAGCAGGTGTCATTGATCCCTCAAGTGCCATATTATCTTTATTGCAACAAGTTTGCATTAAGGAGATCTTTCCACTAAGGATATAGTTCCCCTTTTAGAGACCGTCCCTCTGATGTCCCTATGATTTCCGCATATCAGCCAGTCATGTCCCGTGCTGTTACAAATAAACAATATTATGCCATTTTTTGTTGCCTCTTGAAATTCAGTTGAAAGCCGTAAGTTATCATTTGATGCTTTCTTAAATACTGCACCGGAGAGTAACTTATTGAGTCAAAAATAGTAATTATCTGGATTTAGACCTTAAATGGGTTCATATATATTGGGTGCGTCCTCAGACCCAATGGTCTGTTTTGAAGTATGGCTACCTGTATCATTTTCAATACACAAGTTATGCTTTTGTGATCAGTTTACTGAGGTGCAAGGTTTGAAATTCCTAGTTATTCTAGGTGTTGACTAATGAAATTAGAAACAAGTCAATATAAATTTGGACTCAAACTTCTTATCCTTTGAACTTACCCAATTATGGGGGTGTTCACTCTCATTGATATGTTAGACTCTGAAATTCTGTGGGTTCCACCTCTTCCATTCCTTCTCCCATGGAGCTCCCAACTAATTTTTCTCTCTGTGTTAGTTGCATGTAAGGATGCCTATGATACAGAGAAATCCACTCTTCACACTCTCATTCTTAGTATGACTTGGAGTTCCTTTAAAATGATTTTTATAAAAATACAATTGCCCAATATATCCTCTAATGAAAAGGAAATCAAGGTGAGGGATGTCTGATTAGAGGATATGCTTCAGAAGGCGTGAATATACTAAAAACCTCTCCCATTGCTTCCCCCATAGTTTTTTCTCAGAAGACTAATGGTACTCTGCGCATTGCGTGAACTATGGCCAATTAAATAATATAACCATGCACGATCCATATCATCTTCTCCTCAAAAATATCATTAGCCAAGAGATTAGAAAAATCCCTGGTGCTTTCTAACTTAAACTTGTAGATGCCTTCAATCAAATCTGGTTAGCAGAGGGCCAGGAGTGGCTTATGGATTTTTTCACAAAATGGTTATCTTTCAGTTACACATATTCACTTGGGTCCTTAAACGCTTATTTCAAATTTCAGCACATAATTGATGTTCTGAAGATCTTCATTTCACTTGTGTGGTGACATATATTTATGACATCTTAGTGCATTCTCCCACTCAAAAGCAGCATGCAAAGGACCTGAAGGTGGTTTTGTTTGCGATGCAGAAGGCAGATCTTTATTTGAAGAATTCAAAAGTGAGAATTACAAAGAAGTCACCTTCTTTACTAACATTTCTTGAGGGATAGGTATACCATTCATCAAGCAAGCTTAAAGCCATTCTTTCGTGGCACACTCTTATAAATGTAGAAACAGTTGCATAGTTTCCCGCGTACCATCATTTTCTTGAAGAAATCTTACCCTTTACACTTGCAGTCGGTAATCCTCTCCATCCTTGACAGTATAAAATGTTTCTTTATATGGATGAAAGGTTGCTAACGCGCGTTTGAAGCCATCAGGATGTGTTTGAGGAGCCTAGTGTTCTTAATCATGAAGATCCATTATGTCCTTTTGTAGCGGCATGTGATGCCTCTGCAGATGTGGAGGGGGCTGTTTTTCTTCAGGACTATTATGAAGTAGAGCATCCTGTCAACTACTTTTTTATGAAAGCTTTCCTCCTGAGAGAAATTCTTTGACATGACAAGGAGCTTGCTGATATGGCTTGGTCACTCACACACTGGTTTTACATTGTTTAAAATGCATGTCATAAATTAGTTGTCAAGACGAATCACAAATCCCTTATGTACTTCAGGTGTCACAGAAGATAGCACATTGTCAGGCCAGATGTATCATGACCACCTAAGATTTAAATTTAAATACAAGTTTGTGAAATGTGCCCTGAATATCCTCCCCAATTTGTTGAGTCATAATCCTTCTTTGAGTCCTATTGAGGAGGAAGCACAGTAACTGACCATGGTGGTTCCTCATGCCCTGATCTTAGCCATTGCTCCTCCCGCATTTTTTGTGCAGAATGGGCCCAGATGCGCCTTTGTTTCTTGGGTACTGGAAGGTCAAATATCGTTCTTGGAGGGGCTGTAATTGTTTGACCAGCTAATACTGCTGGTCTATAAGAAGGCTCACTAACTACTGAAGACTGAATTTTTTTCAGGAAAAGAGTTTGGATTCATCCAAACGTTATGAGGATGTGATCCCTGACCACCATGATTCCGAAGTGGTGATGCACTCATGGAACAAGAAGTGTCATGATTTGTTGAAGCAGTCCTTAAAATGGCCAGATAATAAGTATAACCCATCTTGGATTAAAATTACATGACATGTGATTGGCCTTAGTATGATAGGTCAGATAAGAATGGTCAACTCTGTAGCTTAAGTACTTTTTACGCTACATGAACAAGTAAAATGTTGTCCAGTCCTACTCTTAACTTCCAAATTCATAAACCAGACAATAAACTCAACAATAAAAAGCGATTTCTATTTAGAAGTAAAAATTTTTTTATAGTCAAGTGACTTCATTAAGGATTCAACTGAGAACTTGTGATAAAGGTGATCAACTATTGTATAATGCATTTATGTGAAGGAGTTGACTTGTCAAGATAGGGGTTAAATGGGAAGTCATTGGGCCAACTACAATACAATCTATTTTAGGATATTTCTGATATTAGAGCTGGGATCATATTATGAAAAATTCATGAATTATGAATCATTCAAGGATAATTAACACCTACCCCTTGAATTGATTTACCACTCATTATTTTCTGGGACAATTGTTAGATTCATAAAAGGGCCAGAGAAACTTGGCATGAACATTATTAACTATTCCTCCATCATTAAGCTTTGAATAGTTTATGTTCAGCGGTGACTGGGTCAAGTATAACGCAAGTTCCTTTTCAGAGGTAGCTAACTTATGCGTCCTACAGAATCATAAAGTATTGTAGTACGCAACTCAATTGCTGACTGCTAATCTCTCCATTGAAAACTATTCAAATCATCCCTCTCCTTTATAATTGATTTTTCTCATCAGAGTTTCATAGGCCTCATTCTGAATATTTTTCAGGGATAATACCAGTCAGTTAAATTATTCAGATGTCTAAATTTCTTATTCATTGGTTTTAATGGGTGGTAATAAAAATGGTAGCGCAGGTTTGTCAACTGTACAAAAGACTTGAAGGCGAATACCCATACTTTTATGGTAGCTATATTGTAAGCAAAAACATTTGAATCCACATTTATGGCCCATTGAAACACATAATTGTTGTCAAACTTAAAAAATTGCCTGCACTAAGGTATGATTTGCACTTTCCACCATTCCTTGGTCAGGATTGTAAGAAATGGTTTGACTCTACAGATTCTCATTAATATATTTCTTGGGAAAGACTATAGATGTGAAATTAGGGTATTGTCCATGAGGAAAACTTGTGGACAAACATGCCAGTGTATTACTTGGTTAAATATAAACTTTGCAGTCAATATTGCTTCAAGATCCCTGATGGGCCAAGCTTTGACCCAATTATTAAGGTGATCAATTGCCATTATGATGTATTTTGAAGTTAGGTGTTAAGTTCCAAGGATAGCTCACTTTACAATTAAAATCCTGCATGCTAAATTGGGAAGATGATTGGTCAATAAATCATCGATTTTTAGTGGCTTATGGTACTCTGACCGTTCAGAAACGCACTAGGCTTATTAAGATAGCCCCAAGTCTTCTGGTCGATTTTGGGCTCAATATTTCCTTTTTTTATTGGGAATAACTTCCATTTCAGGGATAGATACAAGCTGGGGACTCAGTACTTCCAGCCTTGTTGACACTATTCCAAAGAAAAATCTAGATGAGAAAACTGGGAAAAAGAGTAAATAAAAATTTCTTTACTAGAAGGTATTTATTTGATAATCAGTCATTAGGCTAGGCGCCGGTATTTTTACCTCTAGGGCATCTCCTGGCCACATTTGGCACAAAAATTTCAACTAAATTTTACCACCTCAGTTTGTCCCTTGAGCTAATATTACTGAGACCTATTCTTGAGTTTATTGGTGGCTAAATACTCTCAAAATTGGTAGGATTTCAGGGACAAAAATCGAGATAAAGCATGCAAGTTATCCTAGGATCTTCTTAATTTGAGTTTTATCATAATTCTGACGAAATAAATTTTCTGTGAATTTTTGGCATCAAAAAAAATAGATGATGTACCCTTAATCGGGATGTTATCAGACCTCTCTCTTAATAGCACTAGGTACTCCCTTTTAGGCAGTCCATGCGTAAGTGCTATTGTGCCAATTATGCAGATTAACATATGAATTTCGCCCTAGGGCGAAAAATTGATTAAGTTATCATCTGTCTGATTGTCCTTGGGACTTTTAGACGTTAACTTCAGGTCAGTCCTGAACAATTTTATGAATGTTTGATATTGTTCCCAATAATTGGGACCAATTGCTGAGATTTGATGCAATGATAATCAGTCATAATGTGTGAGCATATTTGCCAATGTTTTCCAATAAAGTACATGATCAAATTGAAGTTGAGATTTTTGTCCCAAGCCATGTAGTTGCAATAGGCTTTGAGGTGAGAATTAGGGTATTAGCTCGAGCATTGTGTTAATAATTGTCCCATTATGATAGTTTTCAAAGGATTTATTTTCTATATAACCACTAGAATCTGATATTTCCCCCACTTGACTCGAACATAAGCCCTAAGATTCCTGATTAGCCTTTCTTGATCATCAGCATCTGTTATCTTTGGTCTGAATGCCCAATGCGTCTAAAGTTGGAACTTTTTATAAATAAAAATTGGCCCAAATGCCCGTCAAGTCTGAAATTGGATCCTATCCCCAACCTCAAGTGCAAACTAAAGTATTAATTAGAATAAAACTATTAATATGATATAACTGTTTTTGTTTGTTTGTTTTTTTATTTAAATTTTCTTAACTATCCCGCTTATTGAAACTTTTTAGGAATTTTTCATGGACTTAGTTGTATATATGGCCAGTCCTAATATCCTCAATAATGTATATAAACTTAAACTTTTCTTTCTCGTTGCAATCACTTTTGCAAAATATTCATATCAAGACTGAATCTAGTTTGATAATCTCACAGAGAAGATTAGTCTGCGCCCATGTCAGGGAGAAGTTGGGCAAGTAAGGTAAGAGGAGCAGGTGGAAGGCCCACGGCCTCCAACGTTCAAAAACGCCCCAGAGAAACTGGCGGAATAGACAAAAATTTTAAAAAACTGGCGGTCACTATTTCCCCAGAGATACTTGCATGGCAAGCATGATGCAACCAGTACATCAACATGCCACACTCCCAGCTACTTTTGTTGGTGGAATTTGGAGTCCGCATGTTTCTGGACATCCAACAAATGGCCTTATGGGAAAAATATTGTGAAGATGTGCACACAATTTTCCCAACCGCGGTGTACGTTGCACCTCACTCCATGTCACACAGTTGGCTGGACCTAGGTTTCAAAAGCAAAGAGGCAGTAGATGAGGCTGTGGCATTGCATGTAGTGGTTGACCTCCCCAAAGGGCAATGGGTCATTGAAAGCAAATGCACCAGATGGAAAAAATCAAACCAAATTTTCCTCACATCTGACTTTTTGCCTACTACAGTAAAATGTGACATTTTGGAAAAACACCTAAAAGATGGTCTCACCATATATGGTGAAAGACAATCTTTTGAAATGAAATGCTTCACGCTGATGCCACACCTGTGCACTGGCAAAGCCATCGCAGTCCTGACCCCAACTGAGGAGATCGCAAAGGACCTAACCCAGATCCCACACTCCACTTTTATTGATATTGCAGGGCATACCACCCACCCATTCTGGGTGACTGTGGACAGTGCGCCCCCCATTTTCACCCACTGTGATGCGTTTGGCCATAAGGCGCACGCATGTCCCACCAAGGAGGGCGTCACATTCCAAGAGCACCCCTTGGTGGCCATGGCCAGTGGAGAGGTGCACTATGAACCAACCGCAAGCATCAAAGAGGCTTTCCCATGGGGAGCACAAGGCTGCTACCTACTGGTAAAGCCTATCTCCCCACAAGAGCAGAAGAAGGCCAAGCAGGCCTGCAGGGCCGCAGCCAAGGAAGCGGCCAAAGCCACCACCACTATCCCACACTCACAACGCCAGGAGGACATGGAAACCTTCGCAGTGGAAGCAACTTGGGAATCCATCAACCAATCAGATTGGGAAGCCCATGCTGAGTGGGCCACTCAATCTGAGGATCCGATGGGGGATTCGATCTCACCCAATCATTGCACCCAAGCTCCAGTCAAAACTGACTTGGGACCCATCCCAACTGAAAAATTTTTTTTGACCTGCTCAACGGTGCACTGAACTCATCCACACCGCAAAAAATTTGTCCAACGTTGGGAAAACAAAAAGCGAAGGCTAAAGCCAATGCAACTCTTTTTTGCAAAAATTAACAAAAACCCCAATAACGTTGCTGTAAACACCCACACTGCTGTGAAGGCCCGTGGGGATCTAGAGGAGGCTGGTGGGCCCAGGTGCCCACCCCCTCACACCTAAGGTGCAAAGGGGGTAACCTTCACTTTAGGGACGTTGAATTTTGCCAGACTCAAGGCCTCCCCATCCCAGGCTAGGAAACTGAGTTTTTTACAACACAATTTACCTGTGGATATCCTGGCCATCCAGGAGTCCCACTGTCCACGAGGTTCCAAGGAAGCTTGGAAAACAATGCTCCTCTCATCCCTATCTTTTTGGTCAGAGCACTGTGGGGTGCTAATTCAGAAAAATAATTTTTTCAATTTTTTATCTCTCAGAAACATTCCTAAATGGCCGAGTTCTCATTGTCTCTTTCTCATGGGCTGACGTAGCACATGCAATTGTCAACATCAATGCCCCAAATGGTGCATGTGAGCGTTGGGAACTTTTCTCATTGGCCAAATCCCTCCTGCTACCCCCAGACTCTTTCCTAGTTGGCGACATGAACTGTTGGCTAAACACACCAATGGACTGGTGGCCTTCCTCACCCCACGCCCCCCAGGGTCATGTAGAGCTGCGCGTTCTAAAGGCCACCCTCAGGTTAATAGATGCACTGCCGCAACATGCCCTGCTGCTCAAAAACATGATGCGTCCCCACTTCCACAACAGCAAACTAAGGTACATGACCCGCATCAACCTTATCCTAACGCTGGCAAAATTCTAACCCCACATCTCACACTTCAAAACAACAAAAATGGAATTCTCTGACTATTGACTGGTCTCACTAACTACCACCTACCTGTCACAGCTGCTAAGGCCCCACATTGGTGCAAAATCCTCCCCTCTGAGCTCGCGTCGCCAAAATTTTCCATGTGGGTGGAAGTGGCAACTTTGGCAAAAAAGTTTGTTGTACAATTTTGCGCGGACCCCATTTCCACATGGGCAACTTTCAAAGATGACAACATCTGCCACTCTCACCATCTCTCCTCCAGATGCTCACGAGCCACATTGGCGGTCATTTCGCGCGCTCTGGCAGAGTTGGCACACCTGGAGTCCAACATCCTAGCTACAGGATACAGCTCTGCATGGGGCCAGAAGTGGGCGGAGGCAGCCGCCTACCTCAACGCACTCAAAAGGCAACACAAACATCGGGTTTGTGTTCAGTACAGGGCCAAACGCATTACAGAGAGCGACAAGTGCACCACATATTTCTTTAAATTTTTTTGCACCACGCCAGAGTGTGGCCTTCACACAGGTGCAAAGATTGGATGATTCCATTATGGATACACCAGCTGAAGTGGCAATTGAAACACAAAAGTATTTCTCCAAGTTATACTAATCCAATCCGATTCAGCCAGCTATAGTGGCAGAATTTCTTGACTGAGCCCACATCTGCACCATTTTCTGATACCCAGAAATAATGAATTTGATTACTCCGACTGAATTATGGATAGCCATTCGCGGTGCGCCAAACTGAAAATGCCCAGGCCCAGATGGCATTCCATATGAGTTTTACAAAAAGTATTTTAAATATATATCCCCATTGCTGCTCACCTCACTTAACCAAAGCCTGTTGGAAACGCGCCTCCTACCAGGAGGACATGAGGCCTTTACCATCACACTCTTCAAGAAAGGGGATAAGCTAGATTTAGCCAACCGGCTCCCCATTTCTCTAACAAACACAGACACTAAAATTTTAACAAAAATCATGGCTAACCGTTTAGGGACTGTAGCATCTGCCACCATCTCCCCAGAATAAATTTTTTTCATACCCAGAAGGTTGATTTGGGATAACGTGCACTCTGTGGCTAATGTATGTCAATCCACAGCCTCTGGGGCACTTGTACTCTTGGACCAACAAAAGGCATATGATAGAGTAAACTGGGAATACCTCAGGGCCTGCCTCCATCAATTCTGACTACCCCCTCGCTTCATCAACTGGGTGATGCTGCTCACGGAATCTGCAACAATGGCAGTACGTGGCCCTGGCTTCCTAACGGAAGTAGTCCTCCCTCAAAGGGGCTTGCGACAAGGGGACCCCCTCAGCCCACTCTTATACAACTTCAGCCTTGACCCACTACTGCGAAATGTGAATGCCCAACTCACTAGGGTCCATGTGCCAGGCCAAGCCCCAGTCAAGATGATGGCGTTTGCAGACAACTGTGTGGTTGGGGTGTCTAATAGTAAAGATGCACGCGCTTGAAGCTCTCATCCAGGAGTATTCCCGGGTAAGCAACGCGGCACTGAACGCTTCCAAAACCGAAATCATCCTTCTTGGTCGGTTTCAGAACTGCTGGACCTCAGCAATTAGTTCACAACCTGGCCCATCTTCTCGCCCAAGTCCTCGCCCTACTAACTCAACACACACCGCCCCACTGGTGCTCCCATTTGCGCCACGTCCTACCATAGGACTGGTACGCCATCTGGGCGTGTGGATGGAGGCAGGCGGATACGCGTCAGCAGTAATGGAGTGGCATATTTTGGACAACATGACGAAGCGAATCGCCTCTCTCAGAGCCCACCCTACTTCCCTTACTGGCAGGGTTGTTTTAGCCAACTCTATGCTCCTCTCCAAAGTCTGGTTTGGAGCCCACGCCATCCCCTTCTCCCCAAGCTTCTTCAAATCCCTGTATGCCTTGCTGCAAGGATGGCTTTGGTCAGGCCGCCCTCCACCAGTACGACTAGAGGTCATGTTTGGCCCTCATCATCATGGTGGCATGGGCCTGCTTGACTTCAATGCCCACGCTGCCAAGATCCTGGGCACCTGGATTGTGGCCGTCACTGCCCCTACACTCCCCTCCTAACACTGGTCCCACGCAGCCCGCTCCAACTTCTCCCGCGCCTTGGGCCTCAACAATCCATCGAACCCCCACTCCCTGATGAAATACCTCGCATCACACACATCAGCCACAGGTCCTCACGGGACTAAAACCCACTACAAATGAATCATACTCTCCATGTGGGGCGCTGAGTGGAGAATTCGTATTAGTGAACATACAACCCAAAGAGGCCGCCCCTCTCCTCAGTTCACACAAGAGGTATAGGGGCTACCCATCTATGATGGCGTAATCTCCATTTGGCCCCATGTCCTATCCAGGGTGGACTACCTGAACATGATGGACATCCCTTACTCCATTGAGACCCAAAAAACTATCTGGAAATATGTACACCATCCTCTGTTGCAGCCTCAAGTCCGCTCCCATGTGTGGCGCTGCCTGAGGCGGGTGTATCATACAGCTGAGCGCTCTAACGCTTTAAACTCATCCTGTGTTGTGTGTGACCAGTACGGAACGCTGTTCTACCGCCTGGAGAAGTGCCCTACCTTTAAAGTGATATGGAACAAAGTTCAACGTCTGCTGGGCCAGGATCAAACGCATCCCTTCAGTCTGTCAAGACATATGTTTTCTCTATCAATGGCCCCCTCTCTTCCACCCTCCCTCCATGATTTGGTGGTTGCAATCGCCATGTGGACCATCCACACGATTGTCTTAGATACCATCGCAGGCTCCACCCCCACCCTCCCAGAAGCTGTCCACAGATTCAGTCTCATTTGGTGGACCACTTTCAAGCAAGTGTCCATCCCATGGTCGGCCTTCCCTGCAATAAATTCAAATTTAAAAAATTTAAATGTATATAAACTTAGATGTCTTTTCATTTACTTTGAATGGACCAACCCAGATGCAATCTAACTTTTGCAAATGGCCCAATCCATGGGTGTTGCAAAATAGAACTTCATTGTTAATTTTTGAATTTGGCCAGTATGTAGCGATTCTCTAAGTCCTTTGATGTTGGGCCTTTTTCTTGGCAAAACTGTTGTCAAAGGCTTGAGCTTGTAGTTTAATTAAAGCATCTTCAAGATTCTCCACGTATTGAGGATAAGCGTTTTCTCCAGGATCCTCTAGGGCCAGATATACCAGCGTTGGTAGGTCCAGATGTCTTCCATATAGCACTTGAAACGGTGACATCCTGGTTGATGAATGGTAGGACATATTGTGGGCAAATACAGCTGAACTTAGATAAGTACTCCATTAAGATGGTTTGGCCAATGTTAATTTACAGATAATGTTCACCAACATTTTATTTTAACGCTCAACAGTCCCATTAGTTTTGGGATGATATAGGGCAGAAAGCACACCTTGTACTCCCATTAATTAATTGATCTTGGCAAGGACATTGGCGGTAAAGTTGGATCCATTATTGGTCAGAATAAGCTGGGGACATCCATGTTTGTGGAGATGTTTTCAAGGACGAGTTTGGTGGTAGTTGCCGCTACAGCTTCCTGAATGGCCTGTGCCTTTTTTTAGTACTAGATGGTCCCAATAATGGCTTGCGCCTTGACCCATTTGGTCAAGTGGTCGATGGCTATGATTATGTACTTGGCCTTCATATTGCTTGTTGAAGTGGGCCAACAACATCAAAAGATACAATGTGCCAAGAAAACTTGGGCTGAACAAGTTGGTAAGATGTGCTTTTTAGGAACAGTTTTTCGCCTTGGAACTCTGCACAGCATTCTATCATTTCTTGGATGTCGAAATACATTGACTCCCAATAGTAGAATTGCTTTAGATGCTCTTTCATCTTTTTTGGATCTTCCATGCCCTTTGACCTTATGCGCAGCCATTATCAGGTCTGTTTGGGCCAAGGGTCTTGGGAAAAAAATGCTTTTTGCCTTCAACGATCTTATAAAGCATGTTTTTGATACTTGTATTTTTTGTAGATACAATAATATTTTTGGATGGATTTATGCTCCTCTTGGTACTCTCTGTTGACCATTTTCTTAAACAACTCATCAGCAGCCTGACTAAATGTTTCAATAGTGAGTAATCAGTATAGGCAATCAGCGTTTTGATGTTTTGCACCAGCTTGATGCTCAATGGTGTAGTCATAAGCTTGAAGCTTCAACGCCCAGTGGGCTAATCAGTCTTCAGGTTCTTTTAAGTTGTTCAACCATCTTAGGGAAGAATGATCGGCACAACTTTGAAATGAGTGCCATGAAGGTAGACCAAAAAATTTCTTGCAAGCATATATGATGGCTAAGAATTCTTGTTCCATCACTATGTAGTTCCTTTCATGAACATTTAAGGTCCAACTAGCAAAGGCGACTGGATGTTCTTCCCCTACTTCTCCAACTTGGGATAATATGGCCCCCACTGCTGTTAGGGACGCATCAGTTTGGACAATAAATTCATGATCAAAGTCTGGGTATTGAAGAACAGGAGCACCCAATAAGGCCAATCAGAGTTGATCAAATGAATACTGGCAAGCTGGAGTCCAGTCAAATGGGACCTTATCTTTAAGTAGATAGAAAAGTGGCTCCCCAAATTATTCAAAATCGGCGATAAATTGGCAACTGTACCTGATCATGCCTAGAAATACTTGAATATCACGCTTATTTTCTGGCAATTTCATTTTGGAGATAGCATCCAGCATAGAGGGTTGGGGCCAAAGACTCACTTTGTCAATTACAAACCAAAGGTATTCCAGTTGGTCTTTGGAGAACTTGCATTTTATGGGCTTAGTTTAAAGTTTGCAGCTGTTAGCCTTCTGAAAACCTCCTCTAAGTGTTCCAGGTGGTTGTCAAAAGTGCGGTTAAAAACGTTGATATCATCAAGTTACATTAGTACACATGATAACAATAAATCTCCCAGAATTTGTGTCCATTGTCTGTTGAATGTAGATGGGGCATTGCAGAGCCCTTGAGGCATTCTCATCAGCTGGAATAGGTCCTCTTGGGTTATAATTGCACATTTCTCACGCTTCCCTTCAGAAAGATCTATTTTCCAAAATCTACTGATAAGGTCCATTGCCAAGAAAAACTTCGCGCCCCTAGAATATCCAAGGCATTGTCAATTTGTGGCAGAGGGTACAAGTCCTTCTTTGTGATGTTGTTTAACTTCCAATAATCAATGACTACTCAGTTTCTTCCATCCTTTTTCTTCACTATCAAAATTGTGGCTGCCAATGGAATTTTTGAAGGTACTAACATGCCACGATTGAGGAGTTCCTTAATCTCCTTGAATACAGCTTCTTCTGATGATTTTGAGCGTATAATCAGGCGTAACAAATTGGTTTAGGATCTCCAGTATCTTTTTTTTAGTACTAGATGGTCCCAACCCAAGGGGGGTTCTTCGATGTTTATTGAATTACGCCTGGGCTCCTAAGAGCCTGAGGCGAGGGCAGGGGAGGGAGGAGGCATTGAGAAAGGGAGGGGGTTTGCGCGCCAGAGCCGTGCTGCAGTGACAACTGAGCGGGGGAGGGTTGGCGACATAGTGCAGACCTTCAGGGCCATCTCAAAGTGTACCTGAAAGTGGGTGATCATGTGTGGAAGGGACCACACCTGCTGATCAAAGGCAGCACGAAGGAAGGAGTTATGGATGGTCCAGATGGCTGTGGCATAGGCGAGGACACGGAGGGGTCGGTGGCAACCAGGCAATGTCTGCTCAAACATGAGGTCTTGCATAGGGTGTCCAGACCAGGGCTAAGCATGGAGGAGCGCGCGGGCCTTTGGCCAAAATGCGGCGACACCTGGATAGGTGAAAAAACGATGGAGGTGGGAGTCAATAGGCTCCACACAGCGGGGGCAGCTTCAGTGCTGGAAGGTAGGGCCAGTCCGGTCCCCTGTCCTGTATGAACAGTGGAGCACCCTCCATAAGGTGTTGGACACCTTTGCTGACAGGATGGGGTGATAGACGTCCTTCCACAATTCCTTAAGGTCAAATCTCACGGAGGGAGGGAGGAGCTCAAGGAGTCTTGGGCGGATGGGAGGACGATCTTGGGGGTTGAGGCGAGTTGTGACAACTTGTCCATTGTGCACAATTGCATGGTGACGGGGGCTGAGGCCAGGGCCTTCCCTTCTGTATGGGAAGGCATGGTTGATCCGCGCGCCTACTCGTTTCAGGGCAAGGAGAGCCTGGTTCCAGTAGGGGGATGAGGATGGTTTTAGGCGATGGCCTGGGTGGTTTGTGAGCCACTCCCCTAATGAGGTCAGAGATGCTCTAGGAAGACCCAGAGCTGCTGACACTGACTGGCGGAGGGCGGGCGCCCATTGGGGCATGGGGGTCGCGTCCCAGCAGACAATCGGCCATAGGAACTTCAGGAAGATTGTAGTGGCGTGGGATCGCGTGTCCAGAAGCCCTAGGCCCCCTTCATTGCAGGGTCGGGCAATGGTTGAGAGGGCCATTGGTGGATGGTTTGAGCCCCAGATCCAACAGCGGAGGAGTACATTGAGCCGCGTATAAAAGGCATCTATGAATGGGCAGACGTGCGCTAGGAATCAGACTTTGGAGAGGAGGAACACATTGGCCATCAGAGCTCGACCCTGGGGGTGATGTGCCGCCGGTTTCAGCTGGCAATCCTGGAGTTAACTGCTGCAAGGAGCAAGTCCTCATTGTCTTTTAGCGCAACTCCTTGTTGGTTGGTGAGAACGCCCAGGTAACGGAAGGTACCGCGCTCAGGTTCAATACCAAATGGTGGGGGGAAGGTGGGGGAGCTGACCTGTACAACTGTTGTCTTGGAGGTGTTGACCATGGCGTTGGACGCCTTGGTGTACCTCTCAATGGTCACAGCAGCGAGGGCAACATCCCCAGGGCAGCCAAATGCAATGGCAATGTCATCTTCAAATGCCATGGTGCGTGTGGGGGCTTTACCTGGGACCAGAATCCCTGTTAGCTTGTCCTGTAAGGAGACCAAGAGGGGGTCAAGGGTGATGTTAAAAAGGATAGGGCTCAGGGGTCCCCTTGCCGGAGACCTTGTCCAACTGGTACTGCCACTGTAAAACCCATTGGCGACAGGACTCTGGTGTGGAGCTGGTCATAGAGCGCTGATATCCAGCGCCTAGCTGCGAGTGGGAGATGGAAGCGGGCCAGGGAAGCATCAATATACTTCCAGGCTACCCGATCATATGCTTTCTTCATATCCAGGAGAGCCACAAAGCCATTCACCTTACGAGAGTTAGCAGTCAAAGTCACGTGAAGGTCATTATAGTTGTCCCATAACGACCTCCCCGGAATAAAACCGTGCTGGGATGAGGAGAGGCGAGGTGACACCCATTTGGTGATGCGGTTGGCCAGAAGCTTCGTGAAGAGCTTGTGGTCTGTGTTGATCAACGCTATGGGGCGCCAGTTCGCCAGGTTCTCACGGTCTGACTTCTTGTGAATGAGGGTCGTGATTGAGCTTCTGGAGTCGGGGAGGACCTCGCCATTCACCAAGAGTGCAGCGAAGAGGTCGCGGAGGGTTCTGGCTATCACTGCAATTTCCGGAAGGTACACCTCAAAGGGTATTCCGTCTGGGCCTGGGGCTTTAAGCCGTGGGGATTTCAGAAGGGTTTCCATCACCTCCTGGATGGAAATAGGCGCCAGTAGAGCCTCATCAGCCCGTGGGTCAATGGGCGGCTCTGGAGCCCGCCACAGGAAGTCTTGGATGTCCGATGGGTCCACCTGGGTGGCATGGAAGAGGCTGGAGTAGAAGCGGTGTAGTTTCTGCGTGATTTCCTCCTTATCTGAAGTGGTTGTAGTGCCAATCTTCAGTGCAGTAATATCCTGCGCTGTTGACCGGACTTTCTGTTTCTGAAAGAAGAAGCGGGTGGGGCATTCCCATTTAGCATAGTAACGAGATGTTGTAAAGTTTGCTGCCCGTTCTTCCTGCAGTGTGAGCTCCAAGCGGAGTGCTTCCTGCGCCGCTTCCCAGTCTTCCAACCATCTGGGAGAGGGTGAAGGCTGGCAGTTTCGCTCTAGATGTCTGATTCTGGCTTCTGCCTTTTTGACTCTGGCGCGAGCTGCAGTCATCTGGGCTTTGGCACAGTTGTAAGCAACGCGGGTGATGCCCTCCTTGGTCACCGCCCATCTAGCCTTGTGGTCAAGCAGGTGGGGTGGGGGAGGTGAGAGTCTCCCGGATGGTCATAGACAGCTTCTCCTTAGTGAAGGGGTTGTTGAGAAGAGCTGAGGCAACCCTAGGCCAGAACCTACGCGACGGTCTAAGTGTGGTGGTGAGGACAACGGTGAGTGACCTGTGATCACTCAGATGGTTGTCATGAGAGATGGGAGAGGAGACGCGGCCAATTAGCAGGGGGCCAATCAGTGCCATATCTATGCGTGACGCTGACTGGAAAGCTCCTCCATCATACTGGATCCTAGTCATGCAACCTAGGCCAGACGCGGAGGGTGGAAGCGCATCTATAAAGCCACTCAGGCGAAGGAAATCCTGGAGGCGAATTGATCCAGGGCGTTTCTTTGCTGCAGGGGGTAAGAGTCACGGACGCGACTTATGGTTGTGTTGAAATCTCCTAAGAGGACTGTATTCCGTGGGAGATTGAGTTGGAGGAGCTCTTCTAAGAGCCGATTTTTGCTCCTGACCTGCATTAGACAGGTAGATGCTTGCAGCGAAGAAGGAGAAGTCAGGAGTGGTGAGTTTGGCCAGTATGAGGCGGCCACCTAGATATTGTGAAAAAGAATGGGTTTTAACCTGGGGATTCAAAACAATAAGGGCGGCATGGTTTGTCCAGAAGGAGTTGCCTCCAAACTGTTCATTCCATGCAGATTGTTCGTGGGGGAGGATATGGGGCTCCTGGACAGCAGCGATGTCAATTTGTGCTGACCTGAAGTTTTGGAGGAGGCGGGATCTCTGCTTAAAGTCCCGCAACCCATTTGCGTTGATGGATTGCAGGGCCAGGGTGCTGCCATGGGGACTCATAGCTGTTCCCCTCCATGTCCTGGGGGGTTGCCAGCGCTTAAACCTGCTGCTGTGAGGCGGCTAGTTTTGAGTCCTTTAGCTTGACTATTAGCTGCAATCCGTGAGGAGCGTCGAGGGTTCTGAGGGGAAGGAGAGGGTGGGGGGCGGAGGACCCAGTAAGCCAGCCTAGGATGCTGCCTCCGCTCCGTTGCAGGGGAAGGACCTGAGGGTGCTCAATGGTGACCTCCGCGGTGTCCCCATTTGATGAGTCTGAGTCCATATTCACTTCCTCCAACACTGCAAAGGATCCGCGCGAAATGGACTGTGGGGTTGGGGTAGGACTCTTTGAGGTGGCACTTCTACCGCAGGCCGTGGGTTGCCAGTCCATGCTGGTGGGAATAGCTCCATTGGGAGCTAAGTTTTATTTGATAAATCGCTGGTGGAGGTTGGTGGGGGTGCCGCGGAGCCCTGAGTGGGGGTGGCTGACGAGGGGCACCCTGTGGGAGATGCCTTGCGCTTGGTGAGAGAGGGAGTTGACTCTGAGAGATTAGAGGGGGTGCTATTGGAAGGGGGCATGAGCGCGAAGGTATCCCATACCAATAGTGAGGTTAGCTGTTTCAACTGCTAGGCGTAAGGCCTCAGGGGACAGGTCTTGAACGGGAACCCATTGTGTGGGTTGTGGAATTGCTGCTGTAGCCACGTGGGATCGTTTTTGGCCTGGTTTAGGCCCCTGGGTGGTGGCTAAGAGGGCTTGTTTTCGAGCTGTGCAGCCACTATACAAGTGTCCAAGGGCGTTACACCATGAACACCGGGGGCGCGCCTGATCAGGGTCGACAAAAAGATCTCAGGGCATGCCCCAACTACCGCCACACGAGGAATAACCTCAATGTTGCGGGATACAGTGGGGGAGGGGATGAACGACGCCCTAGCAGTGCGAGCTCTTTGAGTGGGAGCATAGTAAGAGGGGACGCTAAAGTCCACTGAAAGAACAGACCCAAACTCCATTAAACCAAGATGAAGTGCCAGTTTAAGAGACTCAGGATCAACATTCATTGGTAGGTTGGAAAAAGTAACCCATGAAATTTTCTCCAGGTGAGAGCGTGTGCGGGAGATGCGAAGAGATCCGCGTGGAATAATGACCTGGAGGGTGGCAGCATGGTCAGCAAGGGCAGCTTCAGTGAAGCCCACATCGATGTAGTGGCCCTCCACTGATTCATGGATGGTGGTGTTAATTGGGAATGTCTCCGCAATCGCTGCAAAGTATGAGAAGTAATCCTCTGTATAGAATTCAACAGGGTTATGCCCATAATAAAGGCGAATTGCGTGGGAGAGGGTTGAGCGAGGTAGAGCTTTTTGCGCTCTAGTTTCGGCCCATTTCTTCTTAACATCAGCAATAAACGCCACTTCACGGGGATCAGCTTTGGGTAGCGTTGGTGCCAGAGGTTTTTGCCACGCCCCAGTGGCTCCTTTGGTACGTTTGTGTTTGCTTTGGGCTGCAATTGCGGGTTGAGTGTGAGCTGGTGGTTTGGACAAGTTTGCAGAGTTCCCTTGTTGCTGGAATGTTGCAGCAGTTGTTGGCGTCATATTAAATTGAGGGGCGGTTTGTTGGGCCTCGCTAAATTGGGGAGGCCCATTCAGATTGGAATTAACTCCATCCAGATGGGAGGAGGGAGATGTTTCACCACCATCCCAATCTATTTGGGTAAATTCAGCCCGAGTATTTGCTGTGATTTCGTGGGCAAAACTCATTGGCTGATTGGTGAATTGGTCGTTTTCAGCATATTGAGATAAAGTGCCGACTTGAGAAGTGCCAATTACGGGGTTCAAATGGGAAGGGTGAGATTGGAACTGGTGTGAAGTTCCAGATCCGAACCATTTGAATCCTCATTGGGAAGAGTAGATTGTCCTAATTTGGTGCTTAGTGAACCAGAATGTGCGGCTAATCCAACCTTACATCCGAGGGTTTGGGGCCAGGTGATTGTTGGGCCTCGCTAAATTGGGGAGTCCCATCCAGATTGGAATTAACTCCAGCCAATTGGGAGGAGGGCGATGTTTCATCACCATCCCAATCTATTTGGGTAAATTCAGCCCGAGTATTTGCTGTGATTTCGTGGGCAAAACTCATTGGCTGATTGGTGAATTGGTCGTTTTCAGCATATTGAGATAAAGTGCCAACTTGAGAAGTGCCAATTACGGGGTTCAAATGGGAAGGGTGAGATTGGAACTGGTGTGAAGTTCCAGATCCGAACCATTTGAATCCTCATTGGGAAGAGTAGATTGTCCTAATTTGGTGCTTAGTGAACCAGAATGTGCGGCTAATCCAACCTTACATCTGAGGATTTGGGGGCAAGGTAGCTGGGTATCGCCCCTCATGGAGGGAGCCAGAAACACGGCGTCAGCAATAATAGATGGGGCTGAATTAGCTGACACAATGGGGGAGGTGAATGCCTGGATGGGCTGAGTTGCATTCAACTGAGCAGACGCCATTAAAACAGCGTGGGTGATGGCCTCCTTGGTTAAAGGGGGCCCAGCGGGTTGGTGGGAGGCAGCGCACAAAGAGCTGTTAGGCGTGCAGGTTGCAGAAGTGCGATCAGGTGAACTGGCGCTAGTTGGAGTAGAACCAGGTTGGGGGGTGGTGCCTGCTTTCATGGCTGCTGCTTGAGAGTGGGTATTTCTGGTTGACCCTGAGGTGGGTAACCGAGGGTTGCTTCGTTTGGGGGTGGTGCTGGCTCTTTTGGCATAGCCTGCGGGGTTTCCCGCCATATTTGCTAATAGTTTTCGTAAATCTCTTTAGTGGAGCTAAATTTCAGGCTAAATTGATTTTTGAAAAGTGATGCTTAGCAGAAAGAGATAACTTTAGGATCTCCAGTTCGATTTTGTGGGTGATAACCTTAGCACAACCCAAGTTGAAATCACCTTGTGCATATATTTACTGATATTTAAAGAAAACTCTTGAGATTAGCCTTTCTCAGAGTTGGTCAGATTGCTTAAATCAGCCATAGATATGGCATTATATTTTCTGAGTAGGTCCCTATTGGGGAGCCCTAATTTGAAAAAAGTTACAAACTCAGGGAATGACTGAATATCTGAGATAGGGATCAGATGTAGAAATGCGATTGTTTGATGTTGCTTAATGGAGGTGGGCCAATTTTTCAGGTTTACACATAAGATATGTATTTCTTTTTTTAGCACTAGGTGGTCCCAACCTAAAGAGGGGATACACTAATCTTTATTTAATCACACCTGAGCTCCTAAGAGCTTGAGGCAAAAGCAGGGGTAAGCGGAGGTGTCAAGAAAGGGTGGTGGAAAGCTTTGCCAGAGCCAGGTGTCCACTTGAACTGACCTAATGGCCCATGGCGACATGGTAAATACTCTCAGAGACATCTTTAATGAACCTGAAAGTGAGTGATCATATGGGGCAGCGTCCACAGAGTGGAGTCAAAAGTGGCGCGAAGATATGAATTATGAATAGTCCATATCACTGAACCAAATTCCAGGACCCTTAATGAATGGGAGCAATTGGGGAGTGAGAGTTTGAACATGAAGTCCTGAACGGGTGCGCTACCCAGGGTTCTGCTCGCATTAGTTCGCGGACCTTGCTACAGAAAGGGGCTATGAGGGGGCAAGTAAAGAAGCGGTGGAGGTGGGTGTCTCTCAGCTCTGCACATCGTGGGCAACCCTTGTGCTGGAAGGTGGGACCAAATCGATCCCCTGTCCTGTATGAGCAATGTAGAACACGCCACAGTGTATTTGACACTTTTGCTGAGAGAACAGGATGGGTAGCTTCCTTCCAGAGCTCCTTGAGATCACATTCCACAGCGGGGGGTAAAAGTTCCAGGAGATGAGGCCGCATAGGGGGTCTGTCCAAAGGGTGGAGATGGGAGATAAAAATCATCCCATTGTGGACCAGGGCGTGATGCCGGGGCTGATACAGGGCCACTCCTTTTATAAAGGTATGCGTGGTACACCCATACTCCTGCCCTCTTAAGTGCAAGGAGAGCCTGATTCCAGTAAAAACTTGATGAAGGTTTGAGGCGGTGGCCTGGATGGTTTGTTAGCCACTCTCCCACAGCTGTAGGTGAGGTTCATGGAAGCACTATAGAGGCCGCTAAACCCTGGCATAAGGCTGGAGCCCATTGCGGCATTGGAGCCATATCCCAGTAAGTGATGGGCTTAAGGAACCCCGTCAGGATTGAAGTGGCATGAGACCTAGTGTCCAAAAGACCTAGGCCCCCCTCACTGCGGGGTCAGGATATTGTGGTCAGAGCTGTGGGTGGGTGGTTTGATCCCCATATCCAACAGCGAAATATCACATTCAACCTCGTGTAAAACTGTCTGTAAAGGGTCAGAAATGAGCGAGAAACCATAGCTTTGATAGAATAAAAACATTCGCCATCAGGGCGCGTCCCTGGGGGGTGATACACCGAAAGCTCCAGCTAGCTACATGAGAGTTTATTACATTAAGCAAGCGGTCCTCATTATTCTTGATTGCAACCCCTTGTGGTGTGGTGAGGACACCTAGATGCCAAAAGGTGTCCCGGGTAGGATCCAAACCAAAAGGCGGAGGAAAAGATGGGGTAGCAACGTGCACTATAATGGTTTTAGAAGTATTAACTTTTGCATTGGACGCCTTGGAGTAGCAATTCAGGGCCTCCATGGACAGGCCTAGGTCCTTCTTACATCCAACTGCCACTTCTGTGTCATCAGCAAAGGCTATTGTGCGGGTGGAGGGTTTCCCAGGAACCTAAATACCCACCAGTCGTTCCTGGAGTAGATCCAGAAGAGGATCCAAAGCTATGTTGAACAAGATTGGGCTCAGTGGATCCCCTTGCCGGAGACCCTGTTCAACCATAACCGCTGCTGTAAAGCCTGTTGGGGACAGTACCCTAGTGTGTATCTGGGTGTAAAGAGCTGATAGCCATGTCCTAGCTTGAGGTGGGATGTGGAGGCGGGTTAGGGAGGCATCCAGATACTTCCATTTACTCAATCATATGCTTTTTCCATATCCAGAAGCGCCACAAAACCAAGTGTTTGAGATGAGTTAGCTGACAAGGTTGCCAAAATCTCAATGTAATTGTTCCAAAGCGACCTCCCTGGGATAAAGCCATGTTGAGCTGGGTTAAGGCGTGGTGCTGCCCACTTAGTCATGCGGTTTGCTAGAAGCTTAGTGACTAGTTTGTGGTCCGTGTTCAATAGTGATATTGGTCGCCAGTTTGCAAGGTCCTCTCGACTTGCTTTCTTATGGATAAGGGTCATAATTGATCCTCTTGAGTCAGGAAGAACTCCCCCTTCTGCCAAGAGGGTCAAGAAGAGGGGCTGGAGGGTCTTTGTAACTGTGGCGGGATCCACTAGATACACTTCAAACGGAATACCATCTGGGCCTGGAGCCTTCAGACATGGGCTGTGGAGTAGAATGTCCATTACTTCTTGCTGTGTAATTGATGCAAGAAGTACTTCATCCGCCGAGAAATTAACCATTGGTTCCAGAGCACCTTCAATGAATTCATGAACATCTGCTGGGATTACCCAGGAAGCCTTGAAGAGGGCTGAATAGTAACGGTGGATCTCGTTGGTGATCTCCTCCTTATTTGTGGTGACAGTGGTCCTCACCCTCAGGGTTGCAATCTCCTGATCCTTTGAGCGGGCTTTCTGCTTCTGGTAAAAGAAACGGGTGGGACGTTCCCACTGGATGTAGTAACGTGAACAGGTAAAGTTTGCTGCACATTCTTCTTGCTCAGTAAGTTCCTGCAAGTATGTCTCGTGGGCCAATTCCCAAGCCTTCAACCATTGAGAGGAAGGCACTGGGCGGAAATTCCTTTCAAGGCGTCTTATTCTAGCTTCAGCACGTCTGACTTTAGCCTAGGACATTGTCATTCGAGTCTTATCACAATTGTAGTCTACCTTTAGGATCCTTGCTTTTGTATCAGCCCATTTTTGTAAAGTTTGCAAATGAGGTGAGGCCAGGTGCTCTGGCTCACAAATGGCTGCATTTATCTTCTCTATAGCAAACTGGTTGTTCAAGAGCCCTGTAGCAATCCTTGGCCAAAATCTTCTTGATGGTCTTGTATTGTTGTCAGGATCACCATAAGGGATCTGTGATCACTTATAATGTTATCTCAGGTTATGGGAGAGGACACTCAACCAACCAGCAATGGGCCACTAGGGCCATATCAATCCATGAAGCTGATGTGAATCTTCGACCTGCACCTTGGATCCAAGACATACAGCCAAGTCCAGATGCTGAGGGGGAGGGCATCCTTGAAACCACTTGACCCGAGGAAATTTTGAAGCCAAGCTGTACCTCGTCTGTCTTGTGTGGCAGGAGGAAAGGTGTCACGCACCTGAAAACGTATTGTGTTAAAATCCCCCATCAGCACTGTATTGCCTGGGAGTTTTTTTAGAACAAGTTCTTCCAAAAGACGGTCCTGCTCTTGACCTGCATTTGGCAGGTATATGCTTGCAACAAAGAAGGGGAACTCAGGGGTTGATAATTTAGCCAATATAAGGCGATCATCAAGGTGTTTTAAATATTGGTGGGTTTTCACCTGTGGGTTGAGGATAATAAGGGCCACATATTGTGTCCAAAAGGAGTTACCTCCAAATTGGTCATTCCATGCTACAAAATCAGAGGGGGGACATGGGGCTCCTGGACAGCTGCAATATCTACACGAGTCAAGATGAAGTTCTGGAGGAGGTGGGCTCTCCGCTTGTATTCTGCAGCCCATTAGAGTTAATGGACTGCAGGGTCAGGGTGCCCCTTTGAGGCCTCATAGCTGTCCCCCTCCATATCCCAGGGGGTTACTGGGGCTTCCACCTGCATCCATAAGGCTGCTCATTTTTAGTCCATGATCTTGACTCTTTGCAGCAATCCATTCTGATCGACGAGGAAGAGGATTATCCTGAGTTGATGGGGCTGAGGAGCCTGTAAGCCAGCCCAAGATATTTCCCCCGCTGCTTTGCACAGGAGTATCTTGAGGGTGCTCCATAGACTCCTCCATTTGTGCATCATCTGATGTATCAGAGTCCAGAGTCACCTCCTTCAGTACTGAGAATGGCGTCTGAGTTGCAATACTCATAGATGGTGGGGGTGGCAATGACTTGGTGCCTCCACCCTGACTTGGGGTACTCCATACATGTTCCACCCTTAGGGTATTCTGTATTACTAAATTCGTTTTAGATGCCACCCCTGGGCTGGCTTCCTCTGTGTTAGCTAGATGAGAAGCAGATTTGCGCTTATTTTGGGCTGGTGAAAGGTCAGGCAATTTAGAAGTGGTTCCCATAGGGAGAGGGTTTTCTGCACTAAGGGAATAAAGTTGTGCTACTGGCTGTGCTTTCTCAACTGCTACACGAAGGGCAGATGGGGTAAGATCCTTTATGGGCACCCAGCGTCTTGGTTGTGGGATTGCCGCTGCTTCTGTATGGGAGCGTTTCTTACCTGTTGCAAGGACTTGGCTACTAGATGAGAGAGCTTGTTTACGAGCAGTACAACTATTATATAGGTGGCCCAAAGCATTACACCATGAGCAATGTGGTTGTGCTTGGTCTGGATCAACAAAGAAGATTTCAGAACAGGATCCAATAACTGCAACACGTGGGATAACCTCCATGTTGCGGGCCACCATTGGGTTGGGGATAAATGATGCCCTAGCAATATGAGCCCTCTGGGTTGGGGTATAATAGGCTGGTGCGCAGAGGTCTACTGATAGAACTGACCTAAATTACATCAATCCTCGATGAAGCGCAAGCTTAAGGGATTCTGGGTCCACTGTAGATGGAAGATTTGAGAAAGTTACCCAGGAAACTTTCTCAAAGTTAGATCTGGTTCTCAGCACACAAAGATAGCCATGCGGAATCTCAATTGTAACTGAGGCTGCACATTCTGCATCTGCTGCTGTTGTAAACCCTACATCAATATAGTGGCTTTCCACCACTTCATGAATAGTGGTGTTAACTGGAAAAGCTCTTGCTATGGCTTCAAAATAACTAAAATAATCCCGTGCATAAAACTCAACAGGATTATGCCCATAGTAGACTCTAACTGCATGAGCAAGAGTGGACCTAGGGAGTGCACGTTGTGAGCGAGTTTCTGCCCATCTTTTCCTCACTTCAGCCACAAAAGCAGCTTCATGAGGGTCAATGGTGGGTAGTGCAGGCACTAGTTTTTTCTGCCATGCGCCTGAGGCATCCTTCACTCGCTTATTTTTGTTCACATATAAATTTAAATTTAAATTTAAATGTAACTTAGTGGATTCCTCATGGGGGGAATACCAGATGGAGGCGCTGGCATTCCTCTGTATTTACGCGCTGGTCCCTGCTGGGCCTTCCCAGTAGGTACTTGATTTTTTGCAGGTTGGGTAGGCTTACCTGGTTTGGGTTTATTCTCTGCCAATAGATTGGGTAATTCTGGCTAATCATCAAACCAATCTATTACTCACGCCTTCATCCAACCATCAGCAGATAATGGTAGGGATTTTTCAGCTGGTTGATTGGCTTACTGGCTAGTCCCATTTGAATTTTAAAATTGATTTTAATTTTGATAAACATTACGGCTAACTGATTCACCACTCAGTGTTGATTCAATTGATGCACGTTGATTACATTCCAAACCATTAAAATGATGACCAACTGATTCACCAAATACTGTAGATTCAGTTTGGCCGCTTTGGGTAATGTTGAAAGTGAAAAAATGATGACCAATTAATTCAACACTTTCTGACGATTCAGTTTGGGCGCCCAGGCTGATTTCCGAAGTGGAGGCAGTTGGAAAAGCCGTACAAACCCCATTTGAGGTATTGGAAGCTGCAATACTCCCTACTACCATGGGTAAAACCTTGGATGTGCCTCCAGGGTGGGGCGCACTAATTGGGTGACCCTCAGTCAACACCTAGTTGACTGGGGTAGGCTGTACAGTGGTGGTATCATTTGTGATCCCACCATGGTTTAATAAAAGTTGGTCTGCTTCTGCTTTTGCAGCTGCAGTTTGGGAGCGGGTTGTACAGGTTGACGCACAAGTTGGCAACCAAGGGTTCTGTGATTTGGGGTGAGTTTGAGTGAATTCCAAAGCATCAGAGGTGCATTCAGTGGACTTTACACCATTATTCATTATTCGTTAAGCTAAATTTATGGGTGATTGTAATATTCGAATTTTGAAATTTGGCTGTGAAAGAAAGGTATAAGATATGTATTTCTCCATGGTCAGGAATGATAATACCAGGGGCAATGTTTGGTTCAAATTGAGATTTAGCTCAGTGTTAATATACTTCACCATAAAGTCCTTCTGGGATATTAATTGTTAGTTCAGTTGGGATAATTACTTGATCTCCAAATGGTATAGTAATGCTCTGATTTGATTGAATTGGAATGCCATTTGACTCATCGATCTGAGTGGGTAGTGCTTTTATCTTTGACTGCACTTTGACATACTCAATCAGGATAACTCCATCTTTGTAGGCCAGATTTATGAATAGGCTGGGTTTCTTTTTGTCAACTGCCTTATCCCGTTTATAGTAAAGTGGAATATCCTGGCCAAGAATGGTGAGAGTATCATCCTTATAATTGGTAAAAACTCCATATATCCTTTTGAAATTAGTTCCAATTAGGATATCATAGTTTGTATTTGGCAACATTATGGCAGGTGCTGTTACTACAATGGATCCGAATCTGAGAGGTAGGATACTGTATGCGCTCAGTGATTTAGTTGTATGCGCTCCAGCTGTTCCATATTCCTGACATTGGGCAACATCAGGCGCAATTTTCAGCTTTTTAACTAACTTTGTGCTGAATAAAAATAGGAGCACCACTATCAACAATGGCCTGAACTTGCATCTTGTTTACTGTTATATCCACATAAATACATTCAGAGTAGTTTTCTGAGGTATTTATTTTATAAATGTTGTGATTGCTGCCCAATTCCAAGTGTTATTTCAGGCTTGTGCAAATATCTGGGAAGTTATCTGCTAAGGTCTTCATGGGAATAGCTACTTGAACGTTGTTAAGATTAGGTAGGTCAGTTGAAAATCTGGGTTTGAGGTCTAAACCTGATTAATAATCTTCTTTGCATAAGGTTTTGATACCTCTTCTCAGGCTTCTTTGGTAATTTTCAAGGGTTTAGTTACTTTTTCTGGGTACCGTGTAGTGACCATCATGACATCATTGGCCATGATATGGTAGAGGTTATCTTCTGCAACATCTTCAGCCCTAAAGGGCTCACCAGGGTCAGTTGGAATGGTTTGATCATCTTTGGAGTTAGAGCATTCCACCTCTACTCCACCTGCTCTTTTCCCGCCTCACTGTTGCTGGTGATTTCTAAAGCAACGTCGACTCCAGGCTTTTTGTTGGACCATCTGTAGCATTTGATAGCAATGTGCCCCTTTTGACCACAGTTGTGGCATGTAATCGGCCCTTTTTGCTTCTTTTTCCAGATGTTTGGTTTTTAGTTCAGAAATTTTTCCCCTGGTCAGACGTAGTGTTGCTTTTTGGGCCCAAAAATCGGGATTTTTGCTGATCCTTGGGCAGATTAGGAGTATTGAAGTTATGGGAACAGCTTCTCAAGTAATTGGTAAGCTCTTAAATTTTCAATCTTTCATTTAATGCAGGTATCATGACATTGTGCAGTTCATTGAAGGGCATAATTGCATGTTCCATTGTAATCTTAGCGTCAAACTTGTCTATTGCATTGCACCCACACAAAACTTGTGCCTCATGAAAAATCTATCCGCAAAGTCCTTAATAGTCTCATTCTGCTTGAATTCAATATTAAGAAGCTCTCTTTTTCAAGTTTCTAAATTCTCAGGCTCTCCAAACTGTTTTGTTAATGAGATTTTGGCATCCATATAAGACCAATTGTCGCTCAAATAGGGCATAACAAGGTCACAGCTATGGGCATCAAGTGAGTTAATAGTGCTGATCCTTTTTCATGGTCTGATGCTCCCCTCATTGCTTTTTCTAATAGCTTAAGGAAATAGTGAACATTCCCATCCTTATTGAACTTTAGTAAATTCAATGATTTGAAGTCATCTCGCCCTGTTTCAGGCATAGGGGTTGTACTTCTTGAATGTTTTAGTGTATCATTGCTCATAATCAGCCCTCTTTTCCATTAGGGAGTATCTAAAGTTAGGATTGATGCCAGGACTCTTGGCATAGAAAGGATGTTTAAAATTTTAGTTTCTACATTGGTGTCAATTTCCAATGTTTCAATTTCATGATATTGCTCCAAACTACTGGATTCCAACGCTTGACTCAACCCTTAGTTAATTTCCAGGCTGTTTTTTGGCAGAATAAGCAGAGCTTTTTCCTATTTCTCTTTTGTTGAAGCTGGGTGAGTACTGGCAGCTTTGCTTTTTGAGGGATTTATATTCTTTTTTAAGGTTGTCATACTCATCTTTGAATAAAGCTTGATTTGTCGTTATGCTTTTTTTATCTTCAGCCATACTGTCTCCTCAGGAATTGCAGTTGATAATTGCATTATGAGTTCCCAATTCTCCTGAGTAATTTCAGTATTTCTGGCCTGCAATCTTGACACCATAGTCCAAAGTTTAGAAAATTCCTCTTTTATTAGGGCATCCTTTTCATCCCTATTGGAGACGGCTGGTTTTACTGCAAGGTCTTCAATTTTTGTTTAAAGTATTCAGCTCAGACTGAACATAATTCTCAGTCATCAACTTTTACATTTAACTCCAGGTGATTTATTCGGCCTAAAGTGACATTTATGGTAAGTCGTTCTGATTGAGCAATAGGCAATCAGAATGGGTTTTCGGTTTTCAACAGCAGTTATTCATATTTTTACACATTATTGTGATAACCCATGATGAGCAAAAAGATTATGTGGCTATCTTCGGGACTCTTTCTTTTAGAAGCTTCTCAAGGTGTTTAATATCATATGTGCTTCATTGGCAAGTCCCATATTATCCACAATTGCTTTTCAGACTTTAGAAAAAACGGAATTTAGTTTGTTCACTAGAGAATTTCAGGAAGATTGTTCCTCCCTTTGCACACTGTAGATTTCTGTTTTCCAGATTTTGTCTAGCAATGATTGGCTGGATATGCTTAATTGAGGGTTGAGCAAAGTTAACCAGAAATATTGTTAGTTGCTTGACTGTCTTTGAGACCTTTGGCAAGAGATGCTATGGTTGCATTGCTGTACTTCATATATATCTCCATCTTGAGTGCCTGATCCTTAAGATAGTAGAACAGGCCAAAGGAGGGATCAATTTGTGAAGTATCAATTCTAAAACCCTGAAATAGGGTTTTACCCATAGCTTTTAAGTTTGCAGATGTAAGATCAATCGGGCTGGTTGTATCTGCATGAGCTCCCACTACTGTGATAAGAATCCAGGGAGTAGTAAGTATCCACTTTAGAGCCTTGGCGGCTTGTATTAAAATAATCTGAGATTTCCTTGTCGCTAGTTTCCATCTCATTGTCACTTTCTCATCTGGCCAAATCAGCCAGAAATTGGTTATGGGAATTCATTTTAAGAGTGTCACTGGTTTTGAGTGAGCACCATTTGTGAAGTTCTGAGGATAGCTCACTTGATAATTAAAATCCTGCATGCTAAATTGGGAAGTTGATTGGCCAATAAATCATCGATTTTGCCAGTGGCTTATGGTACTCTGACCGTTCAGAAACGCACTAGGCTTATTAAGATATCCTCAAGTCTTATGGTCAATTTTGGGCTCAATATTTCCTTTTTTTATTGGGAATAACTTCCATTGCAGGGATAGATACAAGGTGGGGATTCAGTACTTCCAGCCTTGTTGACACTATTTCAAAGAAAAGATTCAGATGAGAAAACTGGGAAAGAGATAAAATAAAAATTTCTTTATTAGAAGGTATTTATTTGATAATCAGTCATTAGGCTAGGCGCCAGTATTTTTACCTCTAGGGCATCTCCTGTCCACATTTGGCACAAAATTTCAACTAAATTTTACCACCTCAGTTTGGCCCTTGAACTAATATTACTGAGACCTAATCTTGAGTTTATTGGTGGCAAAATACTCTCAAAATTGGTAGGATTTCTGGGACAAAAATTGAGATAAAAACATGCAAGTTATCCTAGGATCTTCTTAATTTGAGTTTTATCATAATGCTGACGAAATACACCTTCTGTGAAATTTTGGCATCAATTAAAATAGATGATGTACCCCTAATCAGGATGTCATCTGGTTTTTCTCTTGATAGCACTAGGTACTCCCTTTTGGACAGTCCATGTGCAAGTGCTATCATGCCAATTATGAAGATTGACATATAATTTTGCCCTAGGGCGGAAAATTGATTAAGTTATCAATTGTTGATTGTCCATGGGACAGTTTAAACGTTAACTTCAGGTCATTCCCAAACAATTTTATACTGAATGTTTAATATTATGCCCAATAATTGGGACCAATTGCTGATATTTGATGCAATGATAATCGGCCATAATGTACGAGCATATTCAGTCTGAGATTTTTAATAAAGTACATGATTGAATTGAAGTTGATATATTTGGCCCAAGCCGTGTAGTTGCAATAGGCTTTGAGGTGAGAACTAGGGTATCTGGCTCGAGCATTGGGTTGATAATTGGCCCATTCTTATGGTTATCAAAGGGTTTTTTTTGAGTCAACCACCATAATCAAACATTAGAAATGCTAGTTGAGAAAGGTCATAGAACATTGATAGACAATGTGTGATAGGCCAGTCAGGCTTTACCAGCCAATAATTATTGTGGGCTTATAAGGCTGGTGGGCTTGACATTGGTGACATATATTACCACATTTTGATGTCAAATCCAAAGGATTCCCAAAAATACCCTTGTTAAATTAGCTATAAGGTCTTAAGCTGACCTACATGGCCCACTGCGCCATGATCTTGTATGATTATATCTGGTTGAGATGAAGGTTGGGTATAGTCTTCAGTTATTTTGCACAATTTTATTCAAATGCTCAACGCTGTTTTCAGTGTCTTTCATTAAACAATCCAATGTGCAGCAATAAAAAGTTGTTCATTTGCCTAACTCTTTGCTTTCATTTTTAAAAAAATTTATCTGCAAAGGGTGTGAGTGGTGCTACAATGTCAGTTTTAAAGTTCCATCAGCGTTGTTAGGCTTCGCCATAGGTTAGTTAAAGCCTCAAATTAAGGTTCCCAATTTGTTTATTGTTTCCCTCAACTTCAATTAATATTTTTTACTTTTGGATTATCTCTTGATGCTTTCTTGGGCCTAAGGCCTGAATAAATTATCTTTAATTGTTGATTGAACTTTCTCAGGCCTAGTGCCCAAAAACATTATCATTTAATTTTCAATTCATGCTTTATTTGACCTGATGCCCAAGCAAGTTGTTGTTATGTGCTGATAAATCTTTTATTGGGCCAAAGGCCTAAAATTATTAATATCTTAACTCTAAGCGCTGAGCTAATTCATAGATTAACGCCAAGCTCTCTATTAGACAAATTCCAGATGAATTGTCCTAAATAGTGATTTACTGTCCAATGATATAAAAAAGAATGCTTTTACCAACATAATATCATTTAATAAAAAGCCCAAAGTTAAATTTGGTGTTTAACTCCTTTAAAACTACATTAACCCACCTTACGCCACATTAGACCTTACTACCTATTAGCTTTCTGATGTCAGATAATGGATACCACTTAACTGGGTTACCATTATTAATCACAATCTATCCTTTAATAATGAAATTTTTATTTACTTCAACTATTACCTGAATTGTGCTATCACCTACTACATTCCTGATTCTATTTCCAACCTCACACATGTTATTTTTCTATCACTCAGAACATTCCTAAATTCTTTATGTAATTTAAGTAGTACCATCTTTTTATTTAATAAATTTATTCCATAGGTTAATGTATTTAATAGTATAATTCATTTCTCTTCACACAGTTTCTTTATTATTGTTAGCTTTTAAGACCCAGGATAGTTGACATATACGCAGAACTTACTGAAGAAAAATTGCTTATCCCTAGCCAAACAGAAGCCATTTCACTACCAAGTACCATTTAAAAGAAAGTTATAACAAAATAAAATAATTATACATACGACCTAAGGTGTCCAACCTAGGCATCTATGAGCAACCCAAAGAAAAATATTCAGCTTTTAATTATTTAGATTCTAAAAATCGTTATTATGGATATTTCATGAGTGATAGATTATCTTGTAGTTGTAGTCCTGTAAAACAAAGGCCCATCATGCTAACCAACCTACAGGTTCCTCAAGATTATAACCATTGCAAAGTATCATGGTTAATGGCAATATTGTACTTGGTCCCATATATGTAGAATTAGATTTATATTAAAAGCGTATATGACGGCTTTTCATTCTCACTTGGTTACAATCTAATTGCATTCAAGCTTGTCTAAGACACAAATTCAGAAGGCTATCGTGTCTCCTCCATGGTATCCCCTATCTCAGAAAATACAGCCCCTATAGCTACGAGAGACACGTCAAATTGTATCATAAAAGGCTGATAAAAGTTAGGGAATCTCAGAATGGAGGATTCATTTAAAGTTTTCACAGCAGGTTTAAGGAGATCTTTTAACTCTTGTGACTTATGGAAGGTGACTACTCCTATAAGTAGAGTTTAATAAAATGATTGATGAGTTGTGTGATTATTGGTATTAATAAGTCGTAGGATCTGAGAATTCTAAAAATATTTGCATATCATGCTTACTATAGCTTCTCTCATGCAGTTGATAGAATTGAGATTTGAGGTTTGGCCGTATTCCCCCAAGTGTTGACGAAGTGCCTCAGATATTCCATTTGGGACTTAAAAACTGGCATTTTCTAGGATTAATCTTTAACTGAGCTTGGCCTACCTCTGAAAGCCCTCTTTCAGGTGCGCTAGATCTTGGGTAAACGATTTTAGAACACAATTTAATATTGTGGTATATCAAAACACCGCTTTTATTGAAATCTACCATGATAGTTTCCCATTCCTACTGGAAGGTGGTTGGCGCACTGCACCGTCCCCACGGAATTTGGTTGGTTGTAACAACCCGTTAGATGTAAAAATTACACATTTTTACAGGTCTTCAGGATGCAGGTATATATGTCAGTATCCAATGATGACTAAAGCGTTAAAAATATTTAATTCCCTTTTAATTGTCCATGACGTCATCTATAAGAATAAAGGATGAGAACCTTTTATTATCTTATATTATTCATATTTTATATTAAATGAAAACTCTATTAGAGCACCTTGCTTTTAAATACAAGCACTAGACTGGAGCATGGGCTCATCAAGGGGATGGCCATTACTTAATGTATAAGCTTCTACAACTCCTTTTTCACGTCCTTATCGCTGGTCTTACTTCATCATATTAGCCTTGATTCATAGGTCTTTCATACTCAGTATCAATTTTAATTTTGGATCTCTTAAGCGAATCCAAGGTCATAATCTCATTGCAAACACTTGAGCTTATTTTGTATTAATACATGGCTTGGTCTATCCAACCCTCAGCTAGTCCATCAAGCTGCTCAGGGAAATGGCTGTACAATTTAGTAGCTGCACTTGGGTAAGCTAAACTCTTTTTAAATTACTAAAATTATGTACTTCCTAAAACTTCTTCCAGAGTAGTAAGGTGTACAAATGATATCTTCTATCCTCTCTTGAACATATTTTGAGGCAGTTAGGTTGGCAAGTATTACACAGATCTCCTGGTAACCAGTCTAGATTTTCCTAAATGCAGCGAAAGGTTCAGCCCTTGACCGTTGATAATGGGATTAAATTCTATAAAAACACTTCAGATAGTCTAAGCTCATCCTAGCGGACACCACATGCTGTTCTCCAAGCATATAATATAATCACTAGTGCTATAAAGGGGATGTCATTATTTTATAAGAGTGGTGGCAGGTGGAGGTGAACTTTTGTGGCAACTTATCAGTAGTGTATAGGGACTACATCATTAATTTAAACCACTATAATAAAGCTAAATTTATGGCTTAGAGAAGGCTGATTATTCTTTCAAGTAATGGTGGGGTAATGTTTGACCTAGAATATTTTGATTGTTCTCATAATAATATAACAACGCCTTAAACCTTATAGAAGCTAGTGCCAACAAAGAAGGTAGTTTATCATCATGAAGCACTATAACAGGGCACTAACCTGCAATGAGCCAAACTTCATTGGTAATGCGCTATAAAAACATTCACTTAATGTACTCATAGGCCCAGCCATTCCATATTGGTAATTGTGGGCCACATTGGGATCTTTTCTTTATAGGATAACTTTCTATTAATATTAATTAATAAGAGTGTTTCTGTTGAAAATAGCTTTCACACAAACTTTGTTTACGCAAATATATATATTTAAGTACAATCAAAAAAATGCTAATCACTGTTTATTGCAAATTATAGAAGGAGTATCTAATTAGCTAATCACGGTCTTGATCTGTTCTCCTACATCAGTGAAGTGGGTATTCAAGGTTTGTAAAAGTTTTAACTAGTGTCTGCTCAATTGCCTCTTATGTTGAGCACCAAATGTAACCTTTCAGCTGGGGTACTCCATGCAACGCTAAAGTCTACATCACAGGTTCTGATATGCAACCAATAGTTGTTGAAATATGAGTTGATAAACGTATGTGGGTAGGTGATAATAGTATGAAGACTAGTAACCAGATGAATTTCCACAACCAAATGTTCCCTTCTGCTCAGGTTTCATCATCAAGGCAGGTATTTGCAACCTTCCTTCACTCACTTGTGAAGGTAATTGAATTATCCAGAAACAAGGGTAATCCTAACCCTTTAACTCTTCCTCTATAGTTGGAAACGTTTGTTCCAAAGGAACTTCTTCCTTTTGAAAGCATTTCACCTACTTTCAGTAGGTTCAGTGGCTCTTAAGGGATTTTTCCATTCCTCTCTTGACGCAGGAGCCGCGGAGATCTCAACAAACAGTATCTAGCCAAATAATATCTGCTTCTTTAACTCTAATCCCAACAAGGCCTCAATTGGTAAGGTAATTTTGACTTCCTGTAAGGTAGGTAAGGATTGAGGCGCTTCAATATCCCAAATTGATGGTGTTTGGTTATTTGGGTAGCATAAGGTTTAGAGACAAATTCTTTTCCATCTCGTTATATGGCTGCATATTGATTTCTGGTGATGGCTAACAGCATGGTAATGCTTATGTTAGGTGCTTGAGTATGAGGACGACTCAAATTTCCTCTTGACTTTAGGACAAAGCTGGAACATAACTGGAAGTAGAGCGTCCCCCTTCTACTGCTGAGGTACTTTTCTCTGGCCTTCATCTTTAGAGGTCATAAGGCTTACCTCAGACCTTCGTTTGAGAAAGGAAGCCGCGTAATTCCCATTAGATTACAAATCCAACAAGTTATTTTGGCTAGATTGTGGAAATTACCAAAGTTTAGATTTGGGGGGAAGGCTCTCTGTGGTCCCTCTGCCTTATCAACTCATAGTGATTGACTAGTTTTCACTTACACATAAATCGTTCAAATGTAGATTTACACCTCTTCAGGCATTTGACCATCAGGGGCGTATCTATTTCTTTTGAAACGTCAGAAACAATGAGTAGTGCAACTCTAATTATTCTTGGTAGCATTTTAAATTGCGATCTTGATGTTAATATCCACCATGGCTTTAGCACCCAGCGTTACCTGTGTCTCATGATAAAACTGGTCAACAAACTAAACAATTTATTCATTTTTTTTACTGAATGACCATATATACAGCCTTACAAGTAGCCATGTGTTTGTGACTTATGAACTCTGTAAAACTGCATTTTCTACATCAGCAAAGGTCCATATTTCCTCAGGTAAGTAGGTCATGATCATATCAACTCTAATATAAAAAGATAATCATAGTAGTAGCTTTAAAAGTGCATCAGCTCCATTAATAGTCACCTTGACCTTTTTATGAACAACTGCAACCTTTCTGTGTTTGTCAAATTTATGAATACTTACAGTATAAAACACTGAAATCCTGGATAGAATTTTAATAATATGGACGTAACCTTTGCGGCTATAGCCCAAGGCCTTAGATACTAGCATGAGAGTGACTCTGTTCATGAGCTGGGGGCTCCTGGAAGGAGGAAAAGCAAACAATGATATCAATACTAAATGGTAAGTTGTTGCATTGATTTTGGGTAACCTCTTCATATACAAGTTCTTCTCTGATAGCTCTGAATGAGCAGGAGTCAAAGTTTGATGAGGGCATCAACATCTACCATCCTGCATCTCACCTTCAATTTGACATTATTAAGTGGTATAGTTCCCTGCTCAGGAAGGCATTGCTACTTGAACTATTGAAATTTAATGAGGCATCTTCACATGTCACTCACACTATTGTGCAAGTCCTCAAATTTAACTTCTGGAAAATATCCATGTTACAAAGCTCACGGATATGACGCCATAGATCACTGTTTGACTGAAAAAGTTCTCCACTATCTTCTTGGATCATCCAGGACTAATACTCTCAATTCTTTGATACCCTTCTGCATGACTGTTTTTCAAGTTTCTAATATTGTTGTAACTCACTTAGGAGGTGGTTGGTGGTCTCAATGTTGCTTTCCAAATGTTTTGCAGAACCCCTATTTTGCACTGGGTTATTAGTCAAGTGCCTCAACTGCCTCCTCTTGTTGTGTAATGTCTACCAGGGCAACACAGCTATGTTCAACCACCTCTCTGGGTCGACTCATCCCTAAACTACTTGTTGGTGTCTATGATGTTGTCCAGGCTTGTTTTCCTATATCCAACACATCCCAGTTTGATAAATTAGTAATTTCCACCAATTGTTGAATTGTAGGACTTTAATGTTGTAATTGTTGTTAACTTCCTGGCAAACACCTTAGAAACTGGTTTTGAGCTGCCTGTTCAGGTCCTGCAGCACTTCCACATTTTGTAAATTCTGTTAACACTTCATGATTAAATCATAGTAGCAAGAATAGTCAATTAGAATTTTGGACTATTAGTTAGAGATAAACAACAAGGTATTTCCCCATCTGAGATAGGCTATTAGCTTGTTGTATATCTTATTATAGCTCAGAGAATGAAACATTTTATTGCTAAATTGTCTGTTCCAAAACCTGTTGACATTACATTAAAGTAGACACAAGATAACATTGTTAGTTGCCAAACAGCTGAAATCCTTGAAGTAACTTGTCAATAATCTGTCGCAGCGGTTATGTGTGAATATATTGTCTTGATGCTCACAAATTTAGTGTGATGTTAAAGTTAACTTCCTCCTTTCAGACAACTGTCGTGCCAAGGAAAGACTTGGCTTCCATTGGGGGTACTCAAATACCCACGACAGCATCCACAGTCTGCACAGCATCTCCATTCTGATAAATTGAGAATGAGATCCATTGGAGATAAATGTAAAATGATTTATTTTTGAACATAATTCCCAACCTGAATACTAGGCTGAGCGCTGGCAACAATCTTTGCCATGCTTTGCATAGAAGGCTGAGTAGTTGTAATTGTGTGGGAGGCTGTTATATCTATCCCATATGTATATTAGGGCTGAATCTCCAGCACATTTGGACGCGCACTTGATAGTGAGGAGCAACAATTGTCCAGTCATTTTCTATATCAACTGTTTTCCTCACGGGTGCATCTGGATGTTTAGTGTTCCAATGCTCTTCAACGTTTGGTAATTGGGTTAAACAATTGGAAATTCCAATTGGGTTGATACTCCATATACACAAATCCTTGGTCAGATGGAGTATATGACACTCTTAGGGGATGATTTTCAAGATTTTCCTTACTGAGTGATGCTAATGTAATAATCACCAAAGAGATGGCCATGACTGTCGGTGCTACAGTTCTTCAGACTGGCGCTGGGGTTTGCGGTGGCTCAAAGCTGGAAAAATCAGAAAGAGCGCCAAGGAGGAAATAGGAAAAATGGGTTAAAACACTGAATATTTTATTAAACTAAAAGGCTTTGATAATTATAGGGTGCGTTAAGACTTTTTGCCTTTAAGATCGTTGGGGCCTCATCTGATCAGGATCTTTACTGATCTTCCAGAAATGGCCACCTCGTGGGCATACTTAATGGATAGCATTGCTCACCTGACTGAATGGGTGGAGATGCCACCCACGTGACTCAGGAATAGGTGAGGATAATCCTGAAATAGATTTAGCTTGGGTAGGTTCGATGACCAATTTGGCATGGCCTGATTCAGAAGACAGGAATTTGATAGAATTTTTATCTTGAATCCTGACAAGGCCCCCTCAAGATCCTGTCAGAAGGAGGTATACAGCTGGAGGAACTGACCATGCACCCAATTTACAACAGTCCCTTGATTGATGTCGGCAATGGAGTACTCAGAATTCACCTTATGTATGACTTTGTAGGGTCCAGACCACAGTACATCAAGCTAATTCTGTCAGCCTCCAGGTCAATGTTAAAAGAGAACAAGGTCACTTAGTTGAAAATCTGGTAAGGAGGGTCATCCGAGATTTGATTGGGATGTCTCTCTTCCAGTGGTGGTGATAATGCCTTGAGTGTCTTGGGCTTGGAGCTGGACAATTTCATTGGCTAGAGCCCTCATAGTTAAATTGGAGTTCTTTGGGGTGGAGGCTTCGAGCAGGGGCTGGACGCTACTGGGTAGCCAAGGTTCCCGCCCATACAGGGCTTCAAATGGGGACATCTTGATGACATGGTGATAGCTTACCCTGTAGGCAAGTAAGGCGCTGTGCAGATAATGGTTCCAATGGGCAGGATCTGAGGCAGCCAACTTCTGTAGAATGGAAACAAGAGATCCATTAGTGCATTCTACCACCACATTAGTAGAAGGGTGGTAGGGGTAGCGAAACTCTGGGTGGTGCTAAATAGAGAAGTTAGTTCCTGTACTACCTGGGAGGTGAAGTTCAACCCATTGTCCAAAAGCAAGGTCTGGGGGCACCCATGCTGGGTGAAAATGGAGCAAACAAGAAATAGGGCGGTAGCCTTAGCGGTGGCTGCAGGGACTGAGATCGCCTCGACCCACTTAGTTAAGTGGTCTATGGCTAGGATAATATACTTGTGAGCATGCAGCTCATTGGGAAGGGGACCCACCACGTCAGTACTAATGACATTGAAAGGTTTGATCAGGGCATCAACTGAGTGCTGATATTGAGGGTTGGCCAGTCTTGGGATTGGCAGGTCATACAAGATTCCAGAACCTCTTGGATGGTTTCTACCATTAAGTCCCAGTAGCAGCATGACTTCAGCCATTCATGGGTCTTCTTAACCACACCATGTCCAACAGTAGAATGGCATTCCAGGATGATGTCAGTTTGAGAGAAAGGTCAGATGTAGGGAAGCCACTTCTTGTTGACCCTCTGGTAGAGTAGCCCATCCCTGATTTGAGTGTCTTGAGTCATTTGGCTGAGTTTGGACTGAACCTTGGGGTTTCCAGTTCCCATCGTTTGGGATGTCCTATCAGGTCATAGAGCCAATCTTCCTCTGGGGTCAGGACCACTAATACCGTCATCCTGGAGAGGCTGTCAGCATTCTGGTGTATAGCGCCTGCGCAGTGGATGATGGTGAAGTCGTAGCTTTGCAGTCATAGGGCTCACCTGGCCAACTGACCATTGGGGTCTTTCATTTGTTGCAGCCACCGGAGGGAAGAATGGTCTGAAACTATAGTAAAATGTGTACCATAGAGGTAGGGCCAAGAATGTCTGATGGCTAAGAGAACGACTAGAGATTCCCTCTTGGTGACGCTGTTGTTCCGCTCAGCCTTGCTTAGCGTCTTACTAAAATAAGCCACGGGATGATCGACCTGGTCCTCATCATGCTGATCCAAGATAGCTCTGAAAGTGACGTCGCTTGCGTCTGTAAACAGCAAGAAAGGTTGGTCAAAGTAAATATGAACTAGAACAGGTTTAGTACATAAGGCCGTACGTAAAGCAATGAAGGACTGTTCCTGCTCTGGTCGCCACTCAAATGGTACGTTCTTTTGTAGGAGGTAGAACAATGGCTCAGCTAGGTCAGTAAACCGCGGGATGAACTGACGGTAATAGCCCACCATACCTAGAAAGACTTGATAATCTCATAGGCTTCAGGGGCGTGACATCTTTTCTATTGCGTCGACTTTGTTGGGTATAGGTTGGATGCCATGCTTGGAGACCTTATGTCCTAGAAATTCTAGCTCAGGCTGGAAAAAGGAGCACTTCGAGAGCTTGAGCTTGATGGAGGCCTTCCTGAGATGCTCAAAGACTTCCTTAAGATGCTCTACATGTCCATTAAAGGTTCGCAAAAAATGGTGATGTTGTCTAGGTAGACGAGGACACAGGAGAGCTTCAAGTCTCCAAGGATCCCATACATGGCACGCTGGAATGTGGCCAGGGCGTTGCAGAGGCCTTGGGGCATCTGAGTGGGCTAAAACAGCCCCTCGTGGGCGATTCAGAACACTTGGCTTGGTCTTTGTGGGCGAGCTCGACCTGCCAATACCTGCTGGTGAGGTCCATGGCCAAGAAGTACTGGGAACTCACAAGCAGATGTAGAGAATCATCAATCCAGGGCAGAGGATAGCTGCCCTTCTTGGTGATGGAGTTGAGTCATCAATAATCCATTACCACCCAGTGCTTGCCATCCTTCTTTTGGACCAGCAGAATAGGGGAGGAACAAGGACTACGCGAAGGGAGTAAGAGCCCAGCGTTGAGCAGCTGTTTGAGTTCTACTGTGACCTGGGCCTCTTCAACCTTACTCTTTCAGTAAGGCGGGACCAAAAAGGGGGGTATCCCCAGTTTCTACATGGTGGAGGACTCCATTCATCCTTCCAAAATCATAGGTCAAAGTGGAGAATAGGTCCGAGTATTCCTTCAGGAGCTCCTGAACTTTTAGTCGCTGTTCATCATAGAGGTCCTTCCCTATATTAGCGTCAACCAAATTAACCAAGGGTGGTGACTCCAAGCCAAAGTCCCTTAAGTCCCCAAAGCTTTGAACGTTGGCAACAGCCCCAATTGGTAACAGGTGGATGTAAATGGCAGGTTGGTTCAGACCTATAACTTTTGGTTTGTCAGTCAGGTTGGATAGCAACACTGATATAGATCAAGCATACGCTGGATCAAGGATCCCGGGGCAGGTCAGCACTTCCTTGGGAGATGGGTTATCTAGGCCTTGGACCTCCAGTAAATACCCCGAGGGAAGGTTGATGTGGACCCAGGTGTTGATAATGACTTGGGATTTCAGGGGTACGGTAGTCGCCCAGGGCAAGTAGATCGGCATCCCCTCTAATCTGTCAACAGCAGGAGGGGGTAGTCGGACTCAAGAGTCCTGGATGTGATACTCAAGCTGATTGATTCATCCTTCAGTCTCCAATAGGCAGGATCAGGCCTTAACCTCAGCCTTAGAGTCATGAGCAGTCTCAAAAACCAGAGGGACTCGATGCCCTAGAAGGGAGAGGAAACCACCATCGTAGTGGAGAACCACAAAATAGTCTCAAAGGAGCTGTGTCCCGAGGAGCAGATCATAGCTAGGGTTGTCCAGAGAGATGGCAGTTGTATATAAAGTGAGCTTTCCAAACTGAATTGGATGAGAGGAATAGGCCCTATGGATCAGGTGCACTGGAGGTCAGCCGTTCTATATACATTGTAGTGCGGCATATTGGGAGTGACCTTGATGCATTTCATCAGCTTGGAAGAGATGAAATTCATGGGGGAGCCACTGTCGACTATGGCGTAAACTGGAATCTTGTGGACCTGGATGGCAACTTGGGTAACCAAACTTCCAAACTGGGGCGGTAGCATAAGGAACATGGGAGAATCATCAGAAGAAGAGTAAGCAGTATCAATGTCTTTATTGTCATCAGATACCGCGACTACTTCCTCAGAAACAATGGCTTCTGGTTTATGCGCAGGGGATACTTGAGGCTGGGCAGGGATGTCAGCATGGAGCGCCTCATCCTTCATGCTGACGACCCTTTTCCCGCCTCCTCAGCAAGACGTTTCCAGCAGGTCTTAGCGCTATGTCTAAAGCCATTGCAATAGGTGCATCGAGGATGGGGGTTCTTCTGGTTTTTGACTACATGGACCCTAGGGCGGTTAGAGGGGCCAATAGTCGTGGCCTTAAAGTGTAGGATTGAGGCAGGGATCTCTTTGAGGGCCTCCTTAATACCCTGATACAGATGACCCCATTATTCTGCCTGATTATGTGCATTTGGACCTCAGGATAGGACCCCAAGGTGGAGATGACAGGGGTGATGGCATCATCCAGAGTGATACAGTTCATTGTGACCAAAGGTTGTGCCTGGGCGTAGAACCTGTTAGCAAACTCCATAGAGTTTTCTCCTTTGTTCAGTTGAATGCCCATGAACGCTTGCTTCTGGTTGTCCAGGGTTTGGTTGCTGCTGAACTCTTGGATCAGGGCGGTGCGGACCTGTTCCCAGGTGTTACACTCCTTCAAATGGGGAGTCATGATTTCCTGGGTGGTGCTGTCTAAACAGGAGTGGATATGCTTCACCTTTTGTTGATCGGTGGCCTCCTCCATGGAATTCTCATAGGCATACAGGAAGGAGGCAATACTTTCCCGTCTGGGGGTGAACCTTTCCTTGAAACTAGGTTTAAAGTTAGCTACAATTGGAGTGGAAAGGGTGTTGGCGCCTGGGATAGGGGTCAGCTCCGAGATCTCCATTTCTGCATAATCTTGAGGAACCCGTTGACCTAATCATCTCCGCAAGCCCTCTAAGTCCTCTTAGATGTAGTCCCAATTCCAGCTGAGGAGGACGCAGAAGCCTTATGAGCAAAAAGCTGCTCCAATAAGGATTGAAAATCGGCGTTCTGTAGTAGGAGCTGGTTTTGATAATGGTCAACCGGGTTTTAAGCCCTCAAAAAGTTGTCTCAAGCTGGGAGATATGAGCATCACTAAGGTTTGTGAAGGCGCTGAGATTATCCATCTCATCCAACAATGCTTTGATGGAGACCCTGGGGTCGAGGGGGACACCTCCAATTGGAGCTTACACCATAATGCCACCTTTTGGATTTGATCCCATAAGGCAGCCAGGGCAGTCATTATATCCCTTCATCAGGGGTCTTTGGGTTCGCCCAAGGTTGGGGGCCTGGGGGCCCTCAAGGCCCACGTGGTCCCTTGGGTCCAGCTGGCCCTTGACGCCATTCAGGACCTTCTGGCCCCCTAGGCCTTCTGACCCAGCACCTGTGGGGGTAGTCATGAGAGGCCAGCTCTTGGTAGTGCTGGTGTAGGAATCATACCAGTTCCTCAACTTGTTGTAGACACTGGGTCCATGTCGCTGTAAATAGCTGAGCGTTTTGGAGGAATTGCTCGTCAAAGTAGCCAGAGATTCTAATATCCAGTACTACAATCTGATCGCGGATATCATTAATTAATCGCCGGTTATCAAGAGTAGCTTTGTGATTGTCATGCATGAAGGAGGAGGTGACATCGTAATAGTCAATAATGTAGGAATGTAAATTCTGGGTGAGCCTTAGTTGCTGGGAGACCTCCTGATGGTGTAATCCAACTAACTAGTGGAGGTGATGGATAAGGGGTGGACAAAGTTATGAAGGTAGCGGTCAGGCCCCAGGGTAAGCTCCCCATCTGGCAATAAAGCCGGGGTGTAGAGGTCCTGCATCGTGGAAGGTACAGAGGAGGCGCAGGAGCAGCTGGAGCAGGCGCCCTCAGAGTAGATGCCATTTATTAATTGTTGAATGATATCATTGATATGCTCATACTGGAGCTGGTATTGGCTCCCATCTAGGGAGGGCAGCGAGAGCTGAAAGGCGGCGCGAAATTCTAGTCTTTCCAGCTACAAAGGTGGCATTGCATACTGCGAGGTACTAACTCATCATGTAACGCTCCTTGATTGACCAGTCGTTTGGTCATCAGGGCTGCTATTGCTTTCCATTTTTGTGATAGACGTTTTCACTTAAGTCAGCTCAGAGCCCCCTGTAGTGAGCACCACTTCTGTCAGTGCTACAGTTCTTCAGACTGGTGCCAGGGTTCACAGTGGCTTAAAGATGGAAAATCAGAAAGAGCGCTGAGGAGGAAATGGGAAAAATGGGTTAGAATACCAAATATTATATTAGACTAAAAGGATTTGATATTTATAGGGTGCATTGGGACTCAGTGCCTTTGGGATTGTTGGGGCCTCATCCAATCAGGATCTTTACTGATCTTACAGAATGGCTGCCTTGTGGGCGTCCTTAATGGATAGCGTCGCTCACCTGACTGAATGGGTAGAGATGCCGCCCCACGTGACTCAGGAATAGGTGAGGATGATCCTGAAATAGATTTAGCTTGGGTAGGTTTGACGACCAATTTGGCATAGCCTGATTTGGAATTTGGGAATTCAATATGATTTTTATCTCAAATCCTGACAATGACCATCTCCAAAATTAATGAGCATGGCCTTCCATTGGTTAGGGGGCCCTTTGAAAAGTGGCCAGAATCTTTGAAAATTTTTATTCAAAAATTTTGTTGGAGAAAATTAAAAATTAATTAAGCTTATATTAAAATAACCCAGCACTTATTCATTAACAGAGCGCCGGGTGTTTATAACTCCAGGGAATTAAGGAGTGGGATTCTTAGAATATTTCAGGTGACTGGACGCACAAATTTCTCCAAAACACTGGGCCTTTTTCACCATATTGCGAATTGTACATTGTGAGTGGCCATTTTTGAAAGTTTGCAGTTATAGACTTTGCTCGCAAGTTCTCCTGAATTCTACTATAATCATAATACTTTCATCATGATTTACTGTTCATCTGAGGTTTTTATCTGGATCAACTTTAATATTTCCATCTCTGATGAGGGTACAGTTTAAATCTGATAGTTTGTAAGCAAATTTTATCACACATTTTCTCAATTTTCTTAACGTAATTTTTGGACAAATCGAACTCCATGGAGAATTTGATCTTTCCCTCACTTCATCCAATTGTAAAATTAAGAGGCGGGAGAGCAGCGTTTATCCAAAGTTCATCAAGTGTATGTCCCAGATCTGGTATCTTTTCCAGTGGAAATGCTTGGGATCTCTTGCTCTTCCTCAATCTGAAGGGGTAAATCGTTCAGGTCAATTTAATAGGCGTGGTGATGACCTTACACCTCCAGTTCCACTAATTAGTTTTAGGAGAATTATCATGGAAAATGATGGATTAATTATTTTCATTATATTCTCCTCTCTGAGTTGGGTCCATTATAAAGTTTAAAATTAATTTCTTTTGGGTACTACAGCCCCCTGTAGTAAGCACCACTTGTGTATCATGAGTACTTGGACATGCTTTGTTCACAAGTCAACCGTTGGCTAATGAAGCTCTTAAATTCTAAATTTAATAAAACATCCATAAACTTTACAATAAAAAGCAATCTCTTATATATAAACTAATAAATAATAACTATAGTCAAGTCACCCTTAAACAACACTAACTAAGATCTAATGATAAAAATCTAACTATTGTACAATGTAACTGTAGGAGAGAGTTGACTTGTAAAGAATGGTGTCAAATTGGGAAGTCATGTGCCAGCTACAATGCAATCCATTAATAAGTTAAAATAGTTAGGGTCAGGATCATACTTTGACTCTGATTTGTGAATTATGGATCAAGTCAAAGATTATTCACCACCCTTCATCTACTGCAGCAGGCTATAAAGACTTGTAGACTTTAGTATCAATAAACTTCATTAATGGGCTTTTATTTTAATTATGTAAAAGATTTATAATAGTCGTGTACCATTAACTATTTGTTATCTCATGTTAATCTACAATCTCCTCATAGCAAATGGCCAGGCACTTCATTCACCATGTTTTTCCATTTTAGGCCCACCTCAGGCGGTGGTGAGCGACTGAGGGTCTCAGTATACACTAGTTTTTGGACTGCACTTCTGGACATTATGAAGATCAAGCTTTGGCACTCCACCCAGTACCACTCTCAGTCTTATGCAGCCAGAGAGGGTCTCCAGATCGATGAGAAGTATCATTTGCTGCCATGCATTTGCTGCTCAAGATAGTTGGTTCTCTGATCTTCACTTGGTACAGTTTACATATAACCATGCCACCCACTCGTCCAAAGGCTTTCTCCTATGAAGCCATCCTAGGGTACAACCCATAGGTCCTCATTGGCCCCTGCCTTCTCCTGGTGGTGCCTGTTGCAGCAGACTATCTGCATAAAATTAAGAGTACGCAATCCCTGGTTTTAAAACACTTGACTAAGGCAATCAATGGTTAAGGATGGTTTACAGATTGCAAAAGCCTACAATAGGATCATGCTGGGTCCCTTAGTCATACTGGATATGTGGCACCTGCGTATGATGATTACCTACCAGAAGTTTTTCTAGAAAGAGCTCTGGACCTCACATGGTGAAGGAAGATCTAGAAAATGGGGCTTTCTGTTTGACCCTACCACCATATTTGAAGCACCATCCCATCTTTCTGACTTCCCAGTTGTCACCTTTAAGGGGAACTTTCCATGACAGAGTTCATCCTTGTAGAGAATTCAGAAGAGGCTGAATTAAATGCAATTTTGGCTTCACGAAATTTTGCCATTCAGTGCAGTACTTGGCTTCTTGGTGGGATTCCATTCCCACAAGAACAGCTGGGTAGCACTCACAATTTTTTTTGTTGTCATGAATTAGTGAAGGTCTTCCATAGAGCACACCCTGAAGCTTTTCGCCCTCCACAGAAGGTTGCTATCTCCTGACAATTAAGTTGCTGAAGGCGCATAAGAACTTCACTCATACCTAAGTTCCTGGTGGTGGTGCTACCCCTGACTAAAGAGAAAGGAATAATGTAATTCCTGAGGAGCACTTCCTGCGCCTCAACTGGAAGGTACATACCTTTAGAACCAAGAAGTGAGCAAAGAAGGCTGCCTCACCCCTCATCACCCAGGGAGATCCAACCATTGTGGTGGATGTGAGGAGGGTGAAAGCCTAACCTCATAAGTTTTTCCCTTTACCACTTCTTCCCAACACCAAGGAGTCAGTAGGAAGATCAGAGGAGCATATTAGGAGGATGTAGTGGCCAGAACCATAGTCGACAGGAAGGTCACAGATTCCCACTTTTTTAAACGGAAATCATCCTAGTTTAAATTTTTTTATTAATAGTAAGTTGATACTATATGAAATAGAGTTTAAAGTGACCTTGGTCTAAAAATAGCCTGTATGAATTCACTCCTTGCCACCTGTGAAAGCGAGCCTGCCTCCCAAAGGAGCAGGCTTACTGAACCCATTTATTTTTGAATATTACCGCTTTTACCCGCACTGGCCTTGGGTACAACCTTTCAGTCATTATACAATTCTTCCCTGGCTTGCATGGCAGAAGCGCTTAAATTTTATGAAAAAATTGATACTATCTGGCCAGTCAGATAAAATTAAGCTATTTATCAGAAGCACTTAGTATGATGTTCAGTCAGAATTGAATGCAATAGGACTCACAAGTTGGTTTAAGCACACCCTTCCTATTCACTTACCTTATGTCTTTTAAGACATCAAACCCCACCAGGTTCTATTATATTTCCATTATATTCCTCTATCTTTTATGCTAAAAATGTACCCAAGAAAACACATAACCTTAGAATTTACTTTAGCTAAAAATTAGCCACAATATGCTAAGTTGCCATAAATCCCATTATAACAAAGACTGGGCCATAGTGATGATTGTAAATGTTAGATCTTGATGGTTGATCAATATGAACTTTTCAAGAAAACCATCAATGCTGATAGAGTGCTCCCCTTGATGGATTCCTTGATCCTTCCCAATTTATCTGCATAATCTGTTAAATCAAGTTCATCTCAAAACCGCCATGATTGCTCAGACATCCCAATTATCATAGCTAATAATAGCTATGATATAATACTAATAGGGTAGATTATGGGACCCACTTGGGTTTTAAGTGGGATTATGGATTAACTTATTTGCACTCTTGTATTTAAAGCAATTAAGATTAATTTAAAATGGATTTTAAGTATGCCAATTTTTGTAATTGGCATGATAATACTTGCATAAGGATGGCTTGATTAGGGAGTATCTATTTTATAGAGAGGCCTGCTGATGACTCAATTATGGATGCATCATCATTCACATTCTATACTGTCTTTTCCACATTTATTATAATTCATCAGCTGTATGATGAAACATAATCAGGCTGGTTAAAAGGCGAATATACACCGCTATGATGCTAATCTTATGCCTATAATCTTCCTGATTATGAGAGTAGTAGTGCCTCTAATTGGGATGAAATAATTTTAATTTAGTTTATATCAAAGGCAAAATTAACAAAAACTTTATAACCATTGCCATAATCCATAGAGGATTGGTATGGATTTACAAAAACATCTAGTAGATGAATATGGCCAGGAGATGCCCTAGAGTTGCTAAATACTAGCACCTGGCCCTGAAATAAAATCATCATATTCCATCTTATATCAAAGTATCTTGCATCATCTTTAATTAATTCTATTTCTGTAAAAAGAATTTAGGCAAGCGTTAGGGGAGCTTGTCATTGTTACCTGCGTCAGAAGGGTTCCTTATTAGGGATGAATATTTTCCATAAGAGAAAAGAAGCGTCCATTTTTATTGTATAAGCTTTTTGAGCTTCATAACGGTTAAGAAAAACTGTAAGACACGCAGCAGAATCAACAATAAATTGTCTGAAACTTCTCCCAACTATGGAAGCAGTAATATAATTAATAAGCGTGTAAATCCTCAAACTTAATGGTAAACACGTGATGCCTGCCCTGCTTGAGTGGAGTATCAGTATGCACATAGCTTATCTCCCATCTTGGATGTCTTGTGAAATGCGATCTTACCTACTTTTTAAAGTTCTCCCTCTCAATTTTCCAAGTTCCTCATTACTTCAATGAGCTTCTCCCTCCCAGTTAAAAAATTCTCTTACTCTTTATGCTGTGAGTGGGAAAACTGAATCCATATAATATGCTAAAACCACTGTTTCTACCATGTGGCTACTTGTGAGAGTGCTGGTAACCTTCATTGTGAATTACTCGCCCTAAGTTCTTCTCCATAGGATAAATACAAAATTCTATGGCAGATATACCATTGTTTTTCTAAATTGTGATTTTAGTGTTTACTCATCCAGACTTTCAGGCCAGTCTTAGTTTTATTAGCCGTTGCCATGACAGGATTATCCCAAGTTTTGAATTTTTCTCAAGTACTGGTGCGCCTCTTAGCGTCCTATTATTTGAGGTGATTTTACCCTATTGACATATATGATAAAGATGTTTCTAAAGTTGTGGCAGAATTGATAGTTTCTCTTCCCTAGTTTTTCAGAAGTTTAAAAACAATTTTTGCTTTGGCCTGGTAATGACTCTAGAGTGGGGTACCGGACAGGGATGTACTGTTCCCCCTCTCTCATCTTAAGTATGCCCCAAATTTGGTATTTAGGTAATCATTGATGCCTTTAGGTCAAACCCTTTCTAGTTTGAAAGGGTGCAAGGATCTACCCAGTTTGATGGCTGGAACTTGGGGCCTAAAAAACCTTTTCCTTGATAGGCAGGTTTCAAACCCCTTCTGGAAATTGATCAGGACGTAGTTTTTTGAGGGGAGTTGTAAATTTTTTATGTTTACTACACGGGTGTTGTAACTGGTTTGAATAACCATAAGTTCAAAATTTTAAATATATTTAAATTTATATTTACCTAATAATTAGATGATGGTTTTTCCCACTCTTAGCTATTGTTAGGGCGTGAGTCCCACGTTTTTATATGAAGTTAATCACTTATTAAATTATTAGTGATCAAATCCCCAAAGTTCCACTGACACATTTGTTGTTCCCTAAGATTATAGCCTCTCTTACACTGGCTTTGGTCTTCTAGAAGCCTCCTATTTTATATCTACTATCAGTATGCTTTTGTCCCCAAGTCAGCATGAAATTTTGGTAATAAAGTTCTTATGATTATAATGGTCATATACCAGTAATTCAAATACATCTAGTTTATTTTTATGGCATATAAATCTATGGTGAAAATGTTTGATCCCTATTTACTTGCTTCCCTATCAGGATAGGTTATTACGCCAGTAACTTACCAATCTTAAGGCTGCTTAGTAACCATGAAATGCACCAATAGTAACTTGGGTAGAGAGAGCATATCTGAGTGAGATTAAACATCTGAAAGGGGTCTTCTTTAGTAGATAATTTTACATAAAAGTAAGTTGAGATAGCAAGCCTGTGAATTACTGTCAGTACCAGATACTACTGTGTGCTCTTGTATATGTTTAATAAACAATTTTACATGATAATAGGCTTTAGGTTGTTAGGTTTATCCAGACTGCTGTTTCATACAATATGGTGTGCTATGTATGTTGACCTGTGCATTGGTTATATGATGCAAAGTGTATAAATTAATAAAAGATTCTAGGTGTGCATTGATATATTGTTGATATATAAGATGAATGGGTTAATAGTATGAAGATTACTATCCTAGTTGAGCTATTATAACCCAAATTGTGTATGTGCTCAACGCTAGACAGGTGCTAAAGCAACTCCTTTTAAAACTCAAAGGTACTTCAGAAAAGCAAGGTAATATTTTCTTTTGACTCTTCCTTCTGAGTTTCTGAGAAACACTTGAATAAGGGAAACCCTATCCCTTCACCACTAATCCTAAAGTTGGTAAACGAAAAAAGATAATTGAACATTTTTTTCTTTCACTCTAACCATAAGAGCACACAATATAAATTGCAAAACTATGTAAAATGTTAAAATATGTAAAATTTATTCTACTATTATTTATAAATCATATAGAAATATCAATAAGGGTACAAATTAGTATGTTATTTTTTAAGAAGTAGCGGAATGCTAGTGTATGGCAACAGCTATCCAGTCATCTGCCCTATAATTGAATCCAACTTCAATCAGGTATCTCCCTACAATAACAGAATAGTCTTATTTAAGAAATAAAGAAGTGCTTATGTTTGACAACACTAACTCAGTAAGTCTTTTTCATAATTATTATCAACCAAAATCAGGCATCTTCTTACACTCATTTAATTTAAACCTCACTCTAGGTACTTGAGACATAACCCAGTGGACCTTTTCCACACCATTCAGCAGAAGCAAACTTCAGAACTAGAAGTGAACGTGTGCATTACTTATGTGTATACTAGTATTCTAATGCTTTATTTAATAAAAATAAGGGATTTATATAATGAAATCTGATGTCACAACTCATCTGTTGGCACCCCAATAGGAACAGACGCCATTACTGATGAAATTAGCTATCAGGGGTCATCCAAAAATGTTTATTACTTCATCTATCTTGTTATTTTCCTCCGCCAACTAGAACACAACCCCTCCTAGGTTGAGTATCTGAAGAACGTATCCTAATGACTTTACTCAACCCCACTGGATTATCCTTACCAAGCTAGCAACCATCTTAGGTAATGTAATCTTTTACCTATAAAAGAAGATCACATTGCTACCAGGTTAACCCACAAATTGCTTGCAATTAGAGCATTGTCAATGCCAAGCAACCTTTTAATATCCATTATCAATAATTAACAAATTTGACCATCTCATACAAGAAAAGTAAATTGTTTGTTATTAACTACTAATAAGACCACCAGTAAATTATTTGAAATCCTCCAATGAAACACCAGTAATCCAATGGAATCAAATTCTGGTTAATTAATTAACAAACCATAAGGAATTACAGCCAATAATAGCTATAATATTTAACCCTTTTAGTGCCAGACAATGATATATTATTGTTTGATACACTTGCAAAAAGTGCCAATGATATATCGTTGCATATGTGATGGTGCCTTATTCTTTGCATTGTGAGAAAGCTCTATCTCAAGTTAATTTTATAAAACATTATAGATGGTCTAATTTCATTTCAAAAGAATTTAAAAAATTGTTTTTGAGTTTAATTTTTTGTTATATTCTATGCTGGTTGGTGCTGAGGCTTTATATATGCTGGAGCAATAAGGTAGAATCTCAATAAGGATAGTTTCTTGGGACTGTAATCACAATATGTTTATGATATTTATCAGAGAGCTCGTGTGTCACGCTGTGCATCAACACTGCAAGACTAAAATCTTTCTTTTAGTCTTTCTTTGGCTTTTTTAAAAAGCATTTCTTAGCAGTCAGTGTTCTATACCATTTTTGCTTCAATTTCAACATTTTGCATTTTAATTTCAATATTATACTTCAAGTTCAATATTTCATATTTCAAGTTCAGTATCACACTTCATTTTTTTAATAATCTATACTTCAACTTCAATATTTTATATTTGAAATTCAATTTTTTATTATATAATTTCAATATTTTTAGTTTTTTTTTAGTACTAGATGGTCCCATCAATATTTTTAGTCTTAGTGATTGCATCATATCTAGTTCTAACTACAGACTCATTGATTTCCTCAGCATCAGTGTTTTCTTTTGGTAGGCTTTAATTTGACATAAAGGATATAAAAAAATAATTAAATATGTAAAAAAGAGTGGGCAATAGTATGCTTGCACTATTTTAGCAGGAATAAAAAAATTAAAACTATCATCATAAATTGTGTTGAGATTAAATAAAATGTTGAAGTTGAAGTATGTTATGTTGAAATTGAAATGAAAAATGTTAAAATTGAAGTAAAAAGGATTAAAACCATCACCTTTTTGATACAATTACAATTAGTAGCAGAGAATTTTGTCAATTTTGTTGCTACTTTTTTAAAAAAACTACAGCCCATTACAGATATGGATGATGCCAAATTAGTTTGATCTATTGATGTGTTAGAACCAAGTGAAGAAGACGTTGATAGTGTTGACCAATTATGTGCACCAAGCCATCTTGTGCTCATAGAATATATAGCGACAAAGAAACTAGCAAAGAAGTATTGCAAGATGAAGATAACAATAGTAATAAGAGGAATTTCTGAAGAATTTCAGTGAAGTTACTGTGACAAATGATAGGCAATATAACCCGCGCTCATTATTTTTGGAAACCACGGGTCCTAAACATATGCCACCAAACTATTTGAAACATATAGACTATTTCAATTTATTTTTTACTCAGAAATTTTTGTACACATTGAAAATTGAAACAAATTAATATGCAAGACAGTTTTTTGAGAATGTTAGAGTACCAACTGGATCCAGAGCACTAGAGTGGAAGAAAATCACAATTTCAGAGTAGAGAGCTTTTATAGCTGTTTTGCTTGAAATGGGAATTACCCGTAGACCCACAATTTTTTAGTTACTGGTCAGGAAATCATAGATACATTCCATGGTTTGGGCAAATGTTTAGTTTCAATAGATTTCAATTACTTTGCAAGTTTTTTTCATACTGTGGACATCAGCATCTTACCACCATGACATAGCCATGAATATGATCCAGCAGTAAAATTTGAACCTGTTGTTGCTCATGCAAATAGGAAAACTTAAATACTATTATTCAGAAGTTTTTCTTTCCACTTGAAGTTACTTTTGAGTGATTTTATTTAAAACAAAAGTAAGTAAACAAATATCAAATAAACGCCATTTGCTGCCATTCAATCCCAATGACATTGGATTCACTGCTGGATGCTCCAGTGTGGGGCAGCGGTGAAACCCTGAATAGCATTTTCCATCCAGCAGGAAAATGCGCTCAGACTGGTTCATCCAGTCCCAATAAGTCCTTGAGTCAGTTTAATTCCACCCAAGGATCTTGCCATCCACTTGGCATGTACCCAGGCGGTGCCTCACAGCCCACTAATTCTCCCCTGCTCCCAGTTCTGTTTTGGCCTTCAGGTCAAGTACGGGAGATTGTTCCCATATGAGGAACAAGTAATTATTGACCTGGCCCAGCTGGTGATGCTGCCAGCCAGTTTCATAGAATTCTGCACCTTTAAGGGGTATTTTGACTTCAGCTTCACTGCAAAGCCAATGCCACCACTGTGACTACTGTGCCCCTGGTTTTCAAGGGCACACCTATACCAACAACATGCACCCAGCTCCCCACCATCACGACCATGGTGGTCCAATTTGTGAGGTTGCCCACTCATCTCCCCCACAGTACTCCATTGGGAGTTAATGGAAAAGTTGGCCGTATACAGCTCTGACTCCATCCTTTAGTTTGTGGTCCCTAATTGGGCTGCTCGCCTATCTGGGCCTTGGGCATTTGCCACAATCAGCCCAAGAAATTAGAAAATAGCTTTGTCACTTCCACCCCGCGCCATCATACCCTCTGCCCCCAACCACCCATTCTGGGCCCATTTAGAGGATGGGAGGACAATCTGCCCTTTCTGCTTTGAGTTAGATCAATCAAAGCGCAAATGCCCCTTCCTCACAACTTCCTCTGACCCAGCGCGGTCATCACATGGCCCCCACTTAGCCCCACACCCTACTACTTTTCCAGCATGGAGTACGATCCTACCCCCTCCCCCAAAGCCTACAGCCGCCTCAGTGCCTGCTGCAGCCAACCAGCCCCTTCCTCAGGCCAAGCCACTTGCACATCATCCAATCAGGAAATGGCTTGGACTAATGTGGGTTCCCACGAATTCTGCAATCGCCAGCCACACCACTTAAATTTGCAGACCCCATTTTAAGTTTGACTTGAACCCATGGTCCTCATTGGATGAAACTGATGAGATGAGTAATTTTATTGAGGCCTTGCAGCCCACATACAATGAATTTATTCAGGTACAGAATCCCAAACTTGTCACTCAACAATATTACGCCCCCCAACTAGACGCCATGGAGTTCCACTCAGACCACCAGCTCACTGTCGCGGCAGCCACCCACCCTGAAGTAACCACTATATATGAACTGACTGAGTCATCAGTAGCAAGCGGGCCATGGAACTCCCGCCCCCCATCCTCAGAACATCCACATCTGTAGCACGCAAACAGGCCATTGGGTTTGCCCACAGGCGCGCTAAAGAAGCCATCCAGAGAGTGGTTTCCACCTCACAGGCCAACTCTAGATTCACCCATGCTTCCGTGGCTTCACTGTCTCAGCTCCCTGCCCTCCGCATTAAGGCAGAGGCCACCATTTCCAAATTTATCAGTGACTTACTGTTATATAATAAAATTCCTCAAACAACCAATTGTTACCAACCTTGCTCCCCATGTTGCTGATCACCCCACCCCTTTGCGCTCCTCATTGGCCCATGCTCTCACTGATGAAGAGCATGAGACTGAGAATGAGCCTCCTAATCTCCCCTCACCTTCCGCCATGGTAGGTTGAGCGCCTCAGCGTTGTCTCACCTAGTAGGTTGGTGTCTCGATAGTTATGTTTTGCCCATTGTTTGAACAGTCATTTTCTTTTGATCTGAGTAATTAGTTCATTCAGTTTTGTCATTTTTTGTACTTTGGTAGTGTTTATCCCCTGGTCAGCATGCCTCATAATAAATCAATTAAATACTATTATTCACCTAATCAGCATTTGGGTGTAGATGAGTCATTAGTAGGCACAAAAAGCAGATCAACACCAATGCAGTATTTTCTGAATAAAAAGCACCATAGGTGGGGTATCATATTTTGGATTCTAATCAATGAAATCTCTCATTATTGCCTTTCATTTTATTGCTATTTGGGAGCCAAGGATCAACGTGACAAAGTAGAAGTAAAGGAAAAAGGTCTTGCTCATGTTGTAAAAGACAAATTACTGAACATGGGTAATTACTTTATGAAGGGATACCATAATAGCTGACAATTTTATACCAGCACTACATTAGCAAGATCTCTATTTGAGAAACACACATTAACTGGTACAATACGCAGCAACAGAAAATATATTCCATCACATCTCAAACATAAATTACAAGTGAGTGAATATAAGTATTTATAAAAAGGGGAAATATTATTATTAGCATATAGAGAAAAAAAAATCACAGAAAAAATGTTTTACTATTATCAACACATGGAATAGCCGCAAATAAAACAACTGTAATTTGAAGATGAAATCAGCAGAGAGAAGTCAGAAAACCTGAAATCATAGATAAGTACAATAAGTTTATTGGAGGTAGTGATGTCTCAGATATGATGCTTTACACATATTTGTATGATAGAAAAACTTTTAAAGTTGGAAAAAAGTTGTTTTTTCCATTTTTTCATAAATGGCTTTGAATGCATATATCTTATATCAAATAAATACAGAAGGAAATGCTATGACTTGACTGGAATTCATAAGCAATATAATTCAATTGATAACAACAGAATGGATGGCGAAAAAGAGGATAACTCTGAAAATGTCTTTGGGCGAAACATCAAGCTATGCATCAGTCCCAAGTATTTTTAAACTTCCTGAAAGGGGGAAAGTTTGTGTTGTTAGTAGTAGGAAAGATGGTGGGCCTGTGTAAAGATCATGCACAATTTGTAATTATTGTAATAAAGGGTTACACGGTGTATGCATCATTGAGCATCAATGCTAAATAAATTGTTTTTGTGAGTAAAAATAAGTAAATATTACATATTTTTAGTAGCCAGATAACCTAATATAAATATTTATGCTAATACTAAAAAAATTTCAGTGACGTTATACCAGCTACATGATCCATTTGTTCTGTAATAAATCTGTCTGATGCTTGCTATGAATCATGTAGTTATCTTTCATTCTCAGAACCTATATTAGCTATTTTATTAAAAGTGATTGAAAATGAGATACTTATATTTCATACTATGTGACCTACATAAAACTGTGATCAAACGATTATTATTATTATGTCCAAATATTGTTTGTAGAAGAGAAACTTGTTTCTATGTTTTTCATCTTGTTTTATATTGATGTTATCATATGATTTTCAGTAGATAGTGAATTACAATTGCCATTACATTATTCTACCTTTATTCCATAAAATGCTGCATTTTTAATTTTAAATATCATTCTTAGTTTGGTTTTTATGAGCCTTTTCCCAAACCTTAATAAATTCATGAAATTCGTCTGGTTATCTTCAGATAGGCACCCATTTTTTGCTCAGCACAAAAAGGGTTAATTATATCCTTCACTTAAGCTATAGGGTTTCATATGATAAATCAAGCCCTAGATGATAAAAACAGATAATTCATTATAATCTAATTTAGTTGGATGATGTGGCAATTTGAAAATCCCAACAAACACACCACTTGACCAGATTATCTAGAAAAATAGAAAATCAGGAGTGGATGCTTCTTGGGTCCATAGTCACAATTCACCACCATAGTTAAAATCAATTTGGTGGAGATAGATCTTCTTTTGATCATTGCATCCTCTTATGCACATTAATAGAAATACAGTTCATCTTCTCCTTTTCCTATTCACTGCCACCTTCAACAAGTGCAGTTTATCCAGGGTCACTTGTTCAATTTTGCCAATGATGTACTCATGTACACATGTATTCCCCAGATTGGGCTTAAACAATGATGGATCTCATGGCTATATTGCATACCAGAATCTATTTGGTCAATCTTGCTAATATGTTCCACAAAACCTGTACTACCCCAGGTTAGGCTTTTACAACCTTACGCCATACAAGGATCTTCTCATACATTATTGACAATTTTTACTCACCTCCTGTACTTCCCAGAGAAAGCTCTCCATTTCAGATCAGAGCAGTTCTTCTAACTTTCATTTTGCCTCTTAATAGCAGATCCAGTTTCAACACAAGCTTTTTTTACCAAACGTTCACAATCTTCTTCAATTCTAATGTGATTTATCCTGCTTCTCCCCCCACAATAATGGAAGGTGAAAAAGCACCAAAAACTCTCAATTATGGCATCAATAAAAATAGATATTGCTATAATATATATTTTTAGATTTTTTTAATTTTAATTTTATCTAACCAAGGTAATCTGACCAAGGATCAGACATTACTGAACTAAAACTAAAATCATAACAAAAATAAAAATAACGATTCAAACAAAATGCCCAAAATGGATGGTTTGATTAAATCATACCTAACAAAATATCCAACCAGGTGGGCAGCGAATACTGCTATCCCTCCATGGTGGACGGGGAGGGGGATTGGGGGGCTCATCTTTGGCCGCATCCATCTCATTCCAGAGTAGGGTGCGTGTTAAGGCAGATAGGGTGTGGGTGCATCAGCGGCATGGGGTTCAATATCCTCGATGACTGGAACTTCTGAATATTTTCCAGCCATCATTATACCAATGATGTATTTGCCCAAAGCATCTTCAGCTTTGAGGTGGGCGTCTGGGAGGTTAGCAAATGTGGCAATGTTGGTTCAGGTTATTTTTGCTTTTGGATTACGTGCTACTTTTACCACGTTCTGGATGGCTTCAGTGACGTTTTTGTGTAAAGTTTTCATGTTGATCTTACTTTGTGGAGTAAGATTTATGAGGATGATGGGAGGTGGAATTGCTCCTGCAAGCGCAGCCACAGATTTAGTGGCAGCTTTGAAAAGTGGACGGCAATCTGTGTAGTGGCTGCTTCTACTGCAAGCTGGTGGTCTTTGTAGAACGGTTTGGCATTAGGTTGTGGGACATACTTCTGAGGTGGTAATTTTACATCCCATTCTGTGTTACAGAGCCGCTCGAGTTGCAGCGTTAGTTCTTCAATAATGTTAACTGATTCATCAATTTCATCCAATAATTCCCATGGATTTTGGTTTAATTGGATTGGGGAATCAGCGTATAATTGAGGTTTGTTCAATTCATTTGCAGATGCATGGGATCAAACTGGGATCCAATCTGATGTTTGGTTGGATGAATTATTTATGGCATTGGGGCAAGGTGGATGCTGATTGGTGGCTGTAGGTGCAGCTGCAGCATCAGGAATTGGAGGAGGGGGAGATAGGATTGTACCCCATGTCAGAGTTGGCGCGGGGTGGGTGGCGGATTAGTGGGCGTTGGGCAAACTTTTGGCGTTGGTGGAAGTTTTTGAGTATGGGCATTTACATTTTGAGTGGTCTAAATTGAAACAGGATGGAAAAATTGTCCCTCCGCCCTCAACGCGGTCCCAGAACGGATGGTCAGGGGCAGATGGGATGGTGGCATGAGGGTGAATTGCTAAAGAAATTTTTATAAATTCAGGGCTGATTGTGGCATATGCCCGAGGCCCAGCGAGGCGTGTGGCCCCATTTGGGACCACAAATTGCAAGATGGGGTTGGCGCCATAGGCTGCCAAATCTTCCATCAGCTCCTGATGGAGCACATTGGGGGGAGGAGGGTGGGCAAACCAGTGAACTGGACCACCACGGTGGTGTCCGTTGGGAGCTGGGTCTGAGTTATTGGGAGGGGAATATTATTAAAATTTAACAGCACCGTTACCACAGTGGCTGCATCAGCTTCACAGGGGAAGCCAAGATCAAAGTACCCCTTATAGGGGTGGAAATCTATAAAACAGGTTGATGTCATCACCACCTGAGCCATTTTGATAATGGCTTGGTCATCATAGGGGAAAAATTTCCTATATTTGACCCTAAGGCTGTTATGCATGTTGCTCCAGGGGAGCACCAGATAGCAGCAGGGCACTGCTTGAGTTCAGGCGAGATGGGCATCGAGATCCTTGGGAGGAATGAATTATACCAAGGGTTTGGAATGACTGGGCGAGCCAGTCCAAGCGCGTTTTCTTGTTGGATGGAAAATGGGGGGAGTTTTGCTGTGCCCCACACTGGGACAGTCAGCGGTGGATCTGATGACATTGGAGAAAGACTTTGGTGTGCACAAAGTGTTTGCTTTTGATTTATGAAAATTAATTTGCTTAGAAAGTTATGCCAAGCAGAGAGAGAGTAGATTTTTTAATTTTATATCAAGAATAATCTCCTTATAAAAATATACCTTTTCCATATATTTTTTATCAGTTGTATCTTTTTTCTTTTATATTTTATAACCTCTATTATTTTTTATAATGTTTTACTCCTAAATCCAGTGCTTTAAATATTTACTATGGACCTATTCACCCTATAACCATATGCGCTTCTTCTCAGTTTATGAAAACTTTTCATTCTCATTGCAAACACTTTTGCAACCCATTCAATTCAAGACTAAATCTAGTTTGATAATCTCATATAGGGGATTAGTCTGCGCCCATGTCTGAGAGCAGTTGGGCAAGCAAGGAAAGAGGAGCAGGCGGAAGGCCCGCGGCCTCTAACGTTCAAAAACGCCCCGATGAATCTGGCGGAATAGAAAAAAATCTAAAAAAACTGGCGGTCACAATTTCCCCAGAGATACTTGCGTGGCAAGCACGATGCAACCAGTACATCAATACGCCACATTCCCAGCCACTTTCGTCGGTGAAATTTGGAGTCTGTGTGTATCTGAACATCCAAAAAATGGCCCTATGGGAAAAATTTTGTGAAGATGTACACAAAATTTTCCCGACTGTGGTGTACGTTGCACCTCACTCCATGTCGCGCGGTTGGCTGGACCTAGGTTTTGAAAGCAAAATAGCAGCAGACGAGGCTGCTGTGGTGCATGTAGTGGTCAACCTCCCCGAAGGGCAATGGGTCATCAAAACTAAATGCACCAGATGGACAAAATCAAACCAAATTTTCCTCACGTTTGATTTTTTGCCTACTATGGTAAAACGTGACATTTTGGAGCAACACCTGAAAGATGGTCTCGCCATATATGGCGAAATACAATCTTTCGAAATGCAACGTTTCATGCTGATGCCACACCTGTGCACTGGCAAAGCCATCGCAGTTCTGACCCCAACTGAGGAGATCGTGAAGGACCTAACCCAGATCCCACACTCCACCTTTATTGATATTGCAGGGCACACCACCCACCCATTCCGGGTAACCATGGACAGCGTGCCCCCCATTTGCACCCACTGTGACACGTTTGGCCATAAGGCACACGCGTGCCCCATTAAAGAGGGCGTTACATTCCAAGAGCACCCCTCAGCGGCCATGGCCAGTGGAGAGGCGCACTACAAACCAACCGCAAGCACCAAAGAGGCTTTCCCGTGGGGAGCACAAGGCTGCTACCTATTGGTAAAGCCCATCTCCCCGCAGGAGCAGAAGAAGGCCAAGCAGGCCTGTAGGACTGCAGCCAAGGAAGTGGCCAAGGTCACCACCACCATCCCACACTCACAACGCCAGGAGGACATGGAGACCTTCGCGGTGGAAGCAACTCGGGAATCCATCACCCAATCAGATTGGGAGGCCCAAGCTGAACGGCCCACTCAATCCGAGGATCCAATGGGAGATTCGATCTCACCCAATCGCTGCACCCAAGCTCCAGTTGAAACTGACTTGGGACCTATCCCAACCAAAAAAAATTTTTTTGCCCCACTCGACGGTGCACCGAACTTATCCGCACTGCAAAAAATTCGTCCGACGTCAGGAAAACAAAAAGCAAAGGCCAAAGCCAATGTGACTCTTTCCGCAAAAATTAACAAAAACCCTGATAGCGTTGCTGCTAATACCCGCGCTGCTGTGAAAGCCCGTCGGGACCTGGAAGAGGCTGGTGGGCCAGGGGGCCCACCCCCTCACACCTAAGGTGCGATGGGGGAAACCTTCACTCTAGGGACGCTGAATATCGCCGGACTCAAGGCCTCCCCATCCTGGGCTAGGAAACTGAGTTTTTTACAAAATAATTTACCCATGGATATCCTGGCTATCCAGGAAACCCACTGTCCACGAGGTTCCGAGGATGTTTGGAAAACAATGCTCCTACCATCCCTATCCTTTTGGTCAAAGCACTGTGGGGTGCTAATTCAGAAAAACAATTTTTTCAAATTTACATCTTCAGAAACATTCCTTAATGACTGAGTGCTCGTTGTCACCTTCTCATGGGCTGATGTTGCACACACAGTTGTCAACATTTACACCCCAAATGGTGCACAAGAGCGTCGGGAATTTTTCTCGTCAGTCAAATCCCTCCCGCTACCCCTAATTCTTTCCTAATTGGTGACATGAACTGTTGGTAACCTCACCAACGGACTGGTGGCTGCCCTCACCCACGCCCCACAGGGTCACGTAGAACTACGCATTCTAAAAGCCACCCTTGGGTTAATGGATGCGCTGCTAAGACATGCCCCACTGCTCGAAAACATGACGCATCCCCACATCCACAACGGCCAATTAAGGTCCATGACCCGCATTGACCTTATTCTAGTGCCGGCGAAATTCCAACCCCACATCTCCCACTTCAAAACAATGAAAATGGAATTCTCTGACCACCAACTGGTCTCGAAAAATACTACTTACCCATCACAGTTGCAAAGGTCCCACATTGGTGCAAAATCCGCCCCCCAGAGCTAGCGTCGCCAGGATTTTCCACGTGGGTGGAAGAGGCAACTTTAGCAAAATCGTTTGTTGCACTGTTTTGTGCGGACCCCATTTCCACATGGGCAACTTTCAAAAAAGACACCATCCGCCACTATCGCCATCTCTCATCCAGACGCTCACGAGCCACATCGGCGGTTATATCGTGCGCGCTGGCAGAATTGGCCCACTTTGAGTCCAACATTCCAGCCTCAGGATATAGCCCTGCATGGGGCCAGAAGTGGGCGGAGGCAGCAGCCCACCTCAACGCACTTGAAAGGCAACACAAACATTGGGTTTGTGTCCAATACAGGACCACATGCATCACTAAAGGTGACAAGTGCACCAAATACTTCTTCAAAAAAATTTTTGCACCACGCCAGAGCGTGGCCTGCACACAGGTGCAAAGATCAGATAATTCTATCATGGACACACCGGCCAAAGTGGCAATTGAAATGCAAAGATATTACTCCGCGTTATACCGAGCTGAACCGATTCAGCTGGCCGAAATGGCAGAATTTCTTGACAGAGCTCATATCTGCACCATTTTCCAATACCCATAAATAATGAATTTAATTACTCCGAATGAATTATGGACTACGATTTGCGGTGCGCCAAACCAAAAATGCCCAGGCCCAGATGGCATTCCATATGAGTTCTACAAAAAATATTTTAAATACATATCCCCATTGCTGCTAGCCTCACTCAACCAAAGCCTGTTGGAAATGCGCCTCCTACCAGGAGGACATGAGGCTTTTACAGTCACACTCTTTAAGAAAGGGGATAGGCTAGACTTAGCCAACTGGCGCCCCATTTCTCTAACAAACACAGACACCAAAATTTTAACAAAAATCATGGCTAACCATTTAGGGACTGTAGCATCTGCCACCATCTCTCCAGAATGATTCAGTTTCATCCCCAGAAGGTCGATTTGGGATAACGTGCACTCTGTGGCTAATGTGTGTCAGTCCACAGCCTCTGGGGCACTTGTATTCTTGGACCAACAAAAGGCCTATGATAGAGTAAACTGGGAATACCTTAGGGCCTGCCTCCAACAATTCCGCCTACCTCCCCGCTTCATTAACTGGGTGATGCTGCTCACAGAATCTGCAACAATGGCTGTGCGCGGCCCAGGTTTCCTAACGGATGTAGCTCATCCTCAAAGGGGCCTGCGACAAGGGGACCCCCTGAGCCCACTCTTATACAACTTCAGCCTTGACCCACTACTGCGAAATGTGAATGCCCACCTCACTGGGGTCCATGTGCCAGGCCAAACCCCAGTCAAGATGATGGCATTTGCAGATGATTGCGTGGTGGGGGTGTCTAATAATAAAGATGCACGCGCACTTGAAGCCCTCATCCAGGAATATTCCCGGGTAAGCAACGCGGCACTAAACGCCTCCAAAACTGAAATCATCCTTCTTGGTCGGTTTCAGAACTGCTGGGCCCCAGCAAGTAGTTCCCAACCCAGCCCAGCTGCTCGCCCAAGTCCACGCCTTACTAACTCAAAACACACCGCTCCACTGGTGCTCCCCTTTGTGCCGTGACCTACCATAGGACCGGTACGCCATCTGGGCGTGTGGTTGGAGGCAGGAGGATACGCGTCAGCAGTAATGGAGGGCCATATACTGGACAACGTGACGAAGCGAATCGCCTCTCTCAGAGCCCACCCTACTACCCTCACTGGCAGGGTTGTTCTTGCCAACTCTATGCTCCTATCCAAAGTCTGGTTTGGAGCCCACGCCATCCCCTTCTCCCCAAGCTTCTTCAAATCCCTGTATGCTTTGGTACAAGGTTGGCTTTGGTCAGGCCGCCCTCCACCAGTACGGCTAGAGGTCATGTTTGGCCCTCATCATCATGGTGGCATGGGCCTACTTGACTTCAAAGCCCATGCCGCCAAGATCCTAGGCACCTGGATTGCGGCCGTCACTGCTCCTACACTCCCATCCCAACACTGGTCCCACGCGGCCCGCTCCAACTTCTCCTGAGCCTTGGGCCTCAACAATCCATCAAACCCCCACTCCCTGATGAAATACCTCGCTTCACACACATTGGCCACAGGTCCTCACGGGACCAAAACCCACTACAAACGAATCCTGCTCTCCATGCGAAGTGCAGAGTGGAGAATTCGTATTAGTGGACATACAACTCAAAGAGGCCGCCCCTCTCCTCAGTTCACACAAGAGGTACAGGGGCTACCCATCCATGATGGCGTGATCCCCACTCGACCCCAAGTCCTATCCAGGGTGGACTACCTGGACATGATGGACATCCCTTATTCCACTGAGACCCAAAAGACTATCTGGAAATACGCACACCATCCTCTGTTGCAGCCTCAAGTCCGCTCCCATGTGTGGCGCTGCCTGAGGCGGGTGTATCGTACAGCTGAGCGCTCTAATGCTTTACACTCATCCTGTGTCGTGTGTGGCCAGTATGGAACGCTGTTTCACCGCCTGGAGAAGTGCCCCACCTCTAAAGTAATATGGCGCGAAGTCCAACGTCTGCTAGGCCAGGATCAAACACATCTCTTCAGTCTGTCAAGAGATATGTTTGCTTCAGCAATGGCCTCCCCCTCCCACCCTCCCTTCGTGCTCTGGTGGTTGCAATCGCCATGTGGACTATCCACACGATTGTCTTGGATGCCATCGCCAGATCCATCCCCACCCTCCCTGAAGCTGTCCACAGATTCCGGTCTCATTTGGTGGATCACTTTCAAGCGTGGATGTTTGGTTATCTCCCACCACGTCGCCGGCAGCTGGTCTCCTCCTGGTTCCCAGTCTGGTTCATCAAATCAGACCCCTTCCTCCACATGTGCTCAATAGTGGCTACGCCCCCTACACACGTTCCCTCCCCTTCCCATAAGTGGCGTTCCCGCTGGCAACAAGAGATAGCATCGCTTCTCTGGGGTGCCTCACCTGGTACTGAGTTTTGTCTCGTCTGAGTCATATTCTGAAGTGTCTGTCCCATGGTCAGCCTTCCCGCAATAAATTTAAAATTCTTCTCAGTTTATAGCATCTCTTGACAACTTGGTAATGAATTTCAATGTCTCATTTTTTAGTAATTTTTTCTAAACTTTTTACTGGTTAATACAAATCCTAATACTAATTCATCTGTCAAAAGCTAGCATTTAATTTCTCTGGTATCATATTCAGCTTTAATTCCAATCGCCAGTTCCTTTTGAGCAAATTGATCATTTTTCTCAGTAAATGATTATTGGCCTTGATTGGTGTGCCTAACTCTCAAATTAATACCACTGACAGATCTGAAAATGATCCCTAATTTGCTCGGATTGGTATAAAAATGTTTGCTTTTACCAACTGTGACTTGAGTGTATCTTTTTTGATGCAGAGACTTGTGCCATATCTGTTATTATTTCATAATTAACCATTTTTATTTTTTTATTCTTGTTGCATTTGCATTTGACATAAAATTTAATAGAGTGGATGAGCTCCTGGGTCCTCTATGAATAAATCTGAAGTGTACAATCCACGTGGGAATATCTTTTGGAAAGGTTTGAATTCAGCACTACATTGTTACACAACTTGACTGCTGAACCTTTTCAAAAATCTTGAACATTTCCTCCTCTTGTGAAAAAGTCCTCATATTCCTTATTGACCTCTTTACAATATATTGGGTATCAGAATGTCATGTTGCACCATATTTAATACAGCAGGTTTGCAATTTCTCCGTCTATTTTAATACATTGATTCTTCCTCTTAGAATTTTGTTTTGCTGATCATTGTATTTTTCCATATTCTAGACTTTGAATTTCGTCATAGTATGATCCTCATTAGCCAGAATCTCCTCAAAAGATTGGTTAGGCGCATTGAACGTTGAGCCTAACATTTTCATATAAACCTCCATTTGTGATGTATAAATTTGTTTTGCCAGCGCCAAAACCATGGGGCATTCTATATCTCTTTAAGGCTGAAATACCACTGATTTTCTTTATGAGAAAGTTATAATCTGTAAGTATAAAATTGCGCCAGCCAGGATTTGTGCTTCTTGATAATATTTTAAATTTTAAATTTATTGCGGGGAAGGCCAACCATGGGATGGACACTTACGAATATGATGCAGGAAAGATAAACTTAGTACCAGGGGGGGCACCCCAGAGAAGCGATGCTATCTCTTGTTGCCAGCGGGAACGCCACTTATGGGGAGGGGAGGTAACGTGTGAAGGGGCCGTAGCCACTATTGAGCACATGTGGAGGAAGGGGTCTGATTTGATGAACCAGACTGGGAACCAGGAGGAGACCAGCTGTTGGCGATGCGGTGGGAGATATCCAAACATCCACGCTTGAAAGTGATCCACCAAACGAGACCAGAATCTGTGGACAGCTTCTGGGAGGGTGGGGATGGAGCCAGCGATGGCATCCAAGACAATCGTGTGGATAGTCCACATGGCGATTGCAACCACCAGAGCATGGAGGGAGGGTGGGAGGGGGAGGCCATTGATGAAGCAAACATATCTCTTGACAGACTGAAGGGATGCGTTTGATCCTGGCCTAGCAGACGTTGGACTTCGCGCCATATTACTTTAGAGGTGGGGCACTTCTCCAGGCGGTGGAACAGCGTTCCTTACTGGCCACACATGACACAGGATGAGTGTAAAGCGTTAGAGCGCTCAGCTGTACGATACACCCGCCTCAGGCAGCGCCACACATGGGAGCGGACTTGAGGCTGCAACAGAGGATGGTGTGCGTATTTCCAGATAGTCTTTTGGGTCTCAGTGGAATAAGGGATGTCCATCATGTCCAGGTAGTCCACCCTGGATAGGACTTGGGGTCGAGTGGGGATCACGCCATCATGGATGGGTAGCCCCTGTACCTCTTGTGTGAACTGAGGAGAGGGGCGGCCTCTTTGAGTTGTATGTCCACTAATACAAATTCTCCACTCTGCACTTCGCATGGAGAGCAGGATTCGTTTGTAGTGGGTTTTGGTCCCGTGAGGACCTGTGGCCAATGTGTGTGAAGCGAGGTATTTCATCAGGGAGTGGGGGTTTGATGGATTGTTGAGGCCCAAGGCTCGGGAGAAGTTGGAGCGGGCCGCGTGGGACCAGTGTTGGGATGGGAGTGTAGGAGTGGTGACGGCCGCAATCCAGGTGCCTAGGATCTTGGCGGCATGGGCTTTGAAGTCAAGCAGGCCCATGCCACCATGATGATGAGGGCCAAACATGACCTCTAGCCGTACTGGTGGAGGGCGGCCTGACCAAAGCCATCCTTGCAGCAAAGCATACAGGGATTTGAAGAAGCTTGGGGACAAGGGGATGGCGTGGGCTCTGAACCAGACTTTGGATAGGAGCATAGAGTTTGCAAGAACAACCCTGCCAGTGAGGGTAGTAGGGTGGGTCTAAGAGAGGCGATTTGCTTCGTCACGTTGTCCAGTATATGGCACTCCATTACTGCTGACGCGTATCCGCCTGCCTCCATCCACATGCCCAGATGGCGTACCGGTCCTATGGTAGGACGTGGCACAAAGGGGAGCATCAGTGGAGCGGTGTGTTTTGAGTTAGTAAGGCGTGGACGTGGGCGAGCAGATGGGCTGGGTTGGGAACTACTTGCTGAGGCCCAGCAGTTCTGAAACCGACCAAGGAGGATGATTTCAGTTTTGGAGGCGTTCAGTGCCTCGTTGCTTACCCGGGAATATTCCTGGATGAAGGCTTCAAGCGCGCGTGCATCTTTATTAGACACCCCCACCACGCAATCATCTGCAAATGCCATCATCTTGACTGGGGTTTGACCTGGCACATGGACCCCAGTGAGTTGGGCATTCACATTTCGCAGTAGTGGGTCAAGGCTGAAGTTGTATAAGAGTGGGCTGAGGGGGTCCCCTTGTCGCAGGCCCCTTTGAGGGCGGACTACTTCCGTTAGGAAGCCTGGGCCACACACTGCCATTGTCGCAGATTCCGTGAGCAGCATCACCCAGTTTATGAAGCGGGGGTAGGTGGAATTGATGGAGGCAGGCCCTTAGGTATTCCCAGTTTACTCTATCATAGGCCTTTTGTTGGTCCAAGAATAAAAGTGCCACAGAGGCTGTGGACTGATACACATTAGCCACAGAGTGCACGTTATCCCAAATTGACCTTCTGGGGATGAACCTAATTGTTCTGGGGAGATGGTGGCAAATGCTACAGTCCCTAAACGGTTAGCCATGATTTTGGTTAAAATTTTGGTGTCTGTGTTTGTTAGAGAAATGGGGCGCCAGTTGGCTAAGTCAAGCCTATCCCCTTTCTTGAAGAGTGTGACAGTAAAGGCCTCATGTCCTCCTGGTAGGAGGCGCGTCTTCAACAGGCTTTGGTTGAGTGAGGCTAGCAGCAATGGGGATATACCTTAAAAATATTTTTTGTTGAACTCATATGGAATGCCTTCTGGGCCTGAGCATTTTTGGTTTGGTGCACCATGAATGGCTGTCCATAATTTGTTTGGAGTAATTAAATTCATTATTTCCGGGTATCAGAAAATGGTGCGGATATGAGCTCAGTTGAGAAATTCCGCCATTTCAGCTGGCTGAATTGGTTTGGCTCGGTATAACTCGGAGTAATATCTTTGCATTTTGATTGCCACTTCAGCCAGTGTGTCCACAATGGATTTATCCGATCTTTGCACCTGTGTGCAGGCCACGCTCTGGCGTGGTGCAAATTTTAAAGAAGTATTTGGTGCACTTGTTGCCTTTAGTGATGCGTGTGGTCCTGTATTGGACACAAACCCGATGTTTGTGTTGCCTTTCAAGTGCGTTGAGGTAGGCGGCTGCCTCTGCCCACTTCCAGCCCCATGCAGGGCTATATCCTGTGGCTGGAATATTGGACTCCAAGTGGGCCAATTCCACCAGCGCATGTGAGATAACCGCTGATGTGGCTCATGAGCATCTGGAGGAGAGATGGCGATAGTGGCGGATGGTGTCTTTCTTGAAAGTTGCCCATGTGGGAATGGGGTCTGCGCAAAATGGTGCAACAAACGATTTCACCAAAGTTGCCTCTTCCACCCATGTGGAAAATCCTGGCGACACAAGCTCAGGGGGCGGATTTTGCACCAATGTGGGGCCTTTGCAACTGTGACGGGTAAGTGGTATGTTATCAAGACCAGTTGGTGGTTGGAGAATTCCATTTTCATTGTTTTAAAGTGGGAGATGTGGGGTTGGAATTTCGCCAGTGTTAGAATAAGGTCGATGCAGGTCATGGACCTTAATTGGCCGTTGTGGATGTGGGGATGCGTCATGTTTTCAAGCAGTGGGGCATGTTGTGGCAGCGCATCCATCAACCCAAGGGTGGCTTTTAGAACGTGTAGTTCTACGTGACCCTGTGGGGTGTGGGGTGAGGGCGGCCATTGGTCCGTTGGTGAGGTTAGCCAACAGTTCATGTCGCCAACTAGGAAAGAATCGGGGGTAGTGGGAGGGATTTGACCAACGAGAAAAATTCCTGACGCTTGTGTGCACTGTTTGGGGCGTAAATGTTGATGATTGTGTGCACAACATCAGCCCACGAGAAGGTGACAACGAGCACTCGGCCATTTAGGAATGTTTTTGAGGATGTGAATTTAAAAATTATTTTTTGAATTAGCACCCCACAGTGCTTTGACCAAAAGGATAGGGATGGTAGGAGCTTTGTTTTCCAAGCTTCCTCGGAACCTCATAGACAGTGGGACTCCTGGATGGCCAGGATATCCATGGGTAAATTGTTTTGTAAAAAACTCAGTTTCCTAGCCTGGGATGGGGAGGCCTTGAGTCTGGCGATATTCAGCGTCCCTAGAGTGAAGGTTTCCCCCATCGCACCTTAGGTGTGAGGGGAGTGGGCACCTGGGCCCACCAGCCTCTTCTAGATCCCCACGGGCCTTCACAGCAGTGTGGGTGTTAGCAGCAACGCTATTGGGGTTTTTGTTAATTTTTGCAAAAAGAGTTGCATTGGCTTTAGCCTTCACTTTTTGTTTTCCCAACGTTGGACAAATTTTTTGCGGTGTGGATGAGTTCAGTGCACCATTGAGTGGGGCAAAAAAATTTTTTTGGTTGGGATAGGTTCCAAGTCAGTTTTGACCAGAGCTTGGGTACAGTGATTGGGTGAGATCGAATCTCCTTCGGATCCTCAGATTGAGTGGCCCGCTCAGCATGGGCCTCCCAATCTGATTGGGTGATGGATTTCCAAGTCACTTCCACCGCGAAGGTCTCCATGTCCTCCCTGGTGTTGTGAGTGTGGGATGGTGGTGGTGGCTTAGGCCGCTTCCTTGGCCGTGGCCCTATGGGCCTGCTTGGCCTTCTTCTGGACCTGCGGGGAGATGGGCTTTACCAATAGGTAGCAGCCTTGTGCTCCCCACGGGAAAGCCTCCTTGGTGCTTGCAGTTGGTTTGTAGTGCGCCTCTCCACTGGCCATGGCCGCCGAGGGGTGCTCTTGGAATGTGACGCCCTCCTTGATGGGGCATGCATGTGCCTTATGGCCAAATGCATCACATTGGGTGCAAATGGGGGGCGCGCTGTCCATGGTTACCCGGAATGGGTGGGTGGTATGCCCTGTGATGTCAATAAAGGTGGAGTGTGGGATCTGGGTTAGGTCCTTCACGATCTCCTCAGTTGGGGTCAGAACTGCGATGGCTTTGCCAGTGCACAGGTGTGGCATCAGCGTGAAATGTTGCATTTCAAAAGATTGTATTTCGCCATATATGGCGAGACCATCTTTCAGGTGTTGCTCCAAAATGTCACGTTTTACCGTAGTAGGAAAAAAGTCAAACGTGAGGAAAATTTGGTTTAATTTTGTCCATCTGGTGCGTTTAGTTTTGACAACCCATTGCCCTTCAGGGAGGTCAACCACTATGTGCACCGCTGCAGCCTCATCTGCTGCTATTTTGCTTTCGAAACCTAGGTCCAGCCAACTGCATGACATGAAGTGAGGTGCAACATACACCGCGGTTGGGAAAATTTTGTGTACATCTTCACAAAATTTTTCCCATAAGGCCATTTTTTGGATGTCCAGATACACACAGACTCCAAATTCCACCAACGAAAACTGGCTGGGAGTGTGGCGTGTTGATGTACTGGTTACATTGTGCTTGCCACGCGAGTATCTCTGGGGAAATTGTGACCGCCAGTTTTTTTAGATTTTTTCTATTCTACCGGATTCTCCGGGGCGTTTTTGAACGTTAGAGGCCGCGGGCCTTCTGCCTGCTCCTCTTGCCTTGCTTGCCCAACTGCTCCCAGACATGGGCGCAGACTAATCTCCTCTATGAGATTATCAAACTAGATTTAGTCTTGAATTGAATAGGTTGCAAAAGTGTTTGCAACGAGAAAGAAAAGTTCCTTCTTGATAATATTGATCAGCAAAATAGCTAATGTTTTGTCCTCTTTTTATTGAATTCCCATAAAGTTCTTTTTGCATCTTGCCATCCATACTGGACTACCAGGCTCAATCATGATTGGTTCTTTGGCGTCGCTGTATATCAAATTGTCCCCAATGAGATTGGCAACACCAGATTTTGATATTAGATGTCTGAACAGTTCATCACGTTTACTGCTTTCGAGTCATTTTTTAAACTAAACATCATCATTTTGAATAGGCATAAAAACGCTAGAGCTATATCCCAATGAAATATTTGTAATTTTGATTTATTTTAAAAGTTTTGTTACTACCATAGCAGAAATTCCTGCTCAGTAACCCAACTAATGTTAGGGTGTTTTTGAGGGGTCACCTCTAATTTGCAATGAAAGCCCAGGCATATTCTTGGGGGTATAGTTTCTCAGTTGAACTTTGTATCTCTTTGTTGGCTTCATCTGCCTACATCTGGGTAAAATCAAAACTTTAAAATATGAATTCTTGTAAGCATTTTAAGTTCTTCTCTGCATATTCATGAATTCACAGATAGCATTCTTTATCCACATCCCTTTCAGTTTTCTGGAACGTAACTCTTTAATTATTTTGGTCTCCTTCCATTTCAAAGAGATGTTTTTCCCATAAAGATCGTTGCTGACTTTTTTGAATTGTTCTATTTCTTCCATAGCTTTCATCACTCTACATCCAATGTGATTATACAGCTTGTGACACTGAGTTCTTTATATTAGTTTTCACGGCTTCCTATCTCATCAAAAATCTTCTAAAGTTTGTAACTGTACAACTCTATGCCAATTCTTTCTTTTGCTAGCTTTGGTCTGTAAATGCAAACTACCGCTATATTGACCACTTAATATAAACTTCTTAAGTTCAATGCACAACTTCTTGGTGTGCATTGAATATATGCTGATATCAAAATGATCTGTCTATAGTATGAAGACTATCATCCTAGTTGAGCTTTTCACAAATAATTTAGTATATTCTAAATGCTAGAAAGGTGCTATTGCTCTTCCTTCTGATACTTGAAGGTATTCCTGGAAAAAGAGGAACCTTTCCCTTAGGCTCTTCCCTCCTAATTATCTGAGAAATACTTGAACTTGGGAAAACTATACCTTCACCACTAAACTATAAAGTTGGTAAATGATTAATAGATAATTGAACCTTTTCTCTCCATATTAATCACATAAGCACATAATAAAAATTTCAAAATTATAATTAATGGTATTTCAAGTGAACTTTATTCTACAAATATTTATAGATCATAAAGAAATATAATAATAAGTGTACAAATTACATAAAAGATTGTAAGAAATAGAGGAGTGATAGTGTATGACAACTGCTATCCAGTCATTAGCTCTATTATTGATTCCAACCACAATCAGGTATTTACATAAAATACAGGGTGGTTTTATGAAGAAAAAAGATTTTCTGATGTTTGACAACGGTTAGTCAGACAGATTTTTATAATTATATTAACCTCAATCAATTAACGTCTTAATCCAAGTGATTTCCACCTCAAAAAAAAGGTACTTGAGACTTAACTCAGAGGACCTTGCCACGCTTCAGCAGAAGTAAATTTCAGAACTAGAAGTCCACGAGTTTATAGATTATATGTATTCTACTGGTATTTTACTGCTTTAATTTGAAATGGATCTATATAATATTTTGACGCCTAACTCTTCTGTTGGCACCTTAATAGGAATTGTAATCATTTTCAATAAACCTATCCCTCTGAGTCATTAGAAAAAGATGATTACTTAATCCATCTAATCATAGATCTACCACCAACTAGAACACAAACCACCAGGGTTAGATATATAGAGTATGTCTTTTAACGACCTCACGCAACCCTAGCATACCATCCTTATTAAGCTAGTAACCTGATTATGCTATGGGACCTTTTTACTATCACAGCAGGTTGCAGTACTACTAGGTTAACCCACAAGTTGCTGCCAACAAAAGCATTTTCAATGATCAGCAACTACCAATAAAATCTTGTTGATTTGTGACAAACTCAGACCAATTTATAGAAGATAAATTAGATTGTTAATTGCTAAATCAATAATTAAACCAAATGTAGACATTGTTGTGAATCCTTCCCAATGTTACATGAGTAATCCAGAGGAATTTAATCCTGATGATTTAATTAACATCCCAAATAAAATTACAACCAGAAATAGTTAGAATATTAAATGATATCATTCATACCTTCTATAGAGTTCCATATGATAAATTAACCATAGCAGATAAAAACAGATAATTCATTTAAAGCCAATAAGGATCTTTACGCTCAGCGTTAATTTCTGAGTGAATTTGATAAAATTAGAAAATAAATTAAAGTTTGCCCCCAACTGCTAATCCTACTAAATGTCCTCCAATTCTCCACCAGCTGCTCCTATGTGGGACAGTGGCAAAACCCACACAGCATTTCCGTCTGGAAGGAAAACGTGCTTGGACTGGCTTATCTAGTCACACTAAAACCTTATCATATCAATCCACCCAATATATTAACAGCCACCTTATGCATATCGAGGTGGTGCCCTGCTGTCCCCTGGTGCTCCGCCAGAGCAACATGTTTTTTGGCCTTCAGTCCAAATATAGAAAGTTCTTCCCATACAATGAAAAAACAAATCTTTTAAATTTCACACAAGGTAATGAAACCCACCAAATTCATTGACTTCCACCCTAAACAGGGGTTTTGACCTGGGCTTCACATGTGAAGCAAATGTTGTAATGGTCAAGGCTTTGCCTGACCATCACATTGCCCTAATCTTCCCTAGGGCGATAGTTGGGGCCAGGGGAGAGGGCTCGACCACACTGATTATTGTAAATGGCAATCTGATGAATCAGATGCCTCAAAATCAGAAGCAAAGTTGAATCAAAAGGCTGACGGGGAAGGGAAGCGTTGGAAATGGCACTCTGGCCAACCAGATGCTGCCAAATCCAATATTGCAAAATCTGGCAATGAGGGATCAGACCCTCAGACACAAATTTCCATCCCAATTGGATGTGGCCAAATCCGTTGCTCATGGGAGTATTGAAAGGAGGAAAATCCTTGTGAACGGCGCTCTGGCCAACCAGATGCCACTGAATGAAATATTCCCAAAAGAGGCAATGAACCAATATTGGGGAATATGGGCGAAGGGAATGGCCTGGGCTTTGAGAGCAAATCGAAGCCAAATAATAAATGCGGAAAAGTTTCTGCAACCCCAAGGGTACCCAGCCCAAGTTTGAGAACAGGCCTCAACGCAAAAATCAAGGGTCTAGATTCTTGAATAGGGCCCGCTGCTGGGAAGATGCCCACAGACTTTGCAGGAACAGGACCCTCTCTTCCCCACTAAGCTCAGTATAAATCTGAGCAGGTGAAACTGTTTAAAGCAGTTTTGTCTCCTAGAAATTTAAATAAAACTTAATAAATTCGAAAATTAGTTTTGCACATTTGCAGATCACTTTAATAAGATAAGACCTGGAAGCCCCACATGGACAGCAGTTCATACTTTGACAAGGCCATCCAGTCCTTGTAAGCCCTCTCAGGGGTTCAGACCCTCCTTCTGAGCGCCAGCATTGTCTTAACTGTGGCCCAAACTTTAATGGTAAAGTGGTTTCCGCATAGTTGGATTCAGGATCTCTCCACAGCAGGGCTATCCTGCCTGTGAGCCCTCACTTGGACACTCTTGCCTAACTGCTTTGTAGCAGTTTTCAGAGACCCCGTCCATCACATTAGACGAAACTCATTTAGCTTGATGTATTTATTCCTGGACATGGTGGACAAGCCGTCTGAACGCGCCCTGCCTGCGTGGTATGAACATCCAACCACGTTTTTGATGTACATCTTCTCTCTTCTATTTCTCCTAAGAGAAGTCACCCGTTTCTTTCCCTCCAAGGGGCATACCAACGTCTACTTTCAATCTGATCAGTCCGCGTCTAAGTTCCAACAGTCCCTCGCCCCAGGAGTTGAGCATCTTGCATGCCACCTTCTCGCATGTGAAACTTCAAGCCCAGCTGACCACAGCGTCAGGAGGAATGGCCCCAGTGTCACTTTGGATTGCCCAGATAGTAACCGCCCTGCCCAGAAACCCAGCGGATTGGTTCACTGAGCTACTGGAAACCCAGACGATGCTCCCTCCCACCTTGGAGGAATGTCTTCAACTGGTTGAGAGAGCGGCTATGCTGAATGACTCCCAAGACGCTGCGTGGTCTGCCCTTCTGAACCTAACTCAAGGAAAGATGTCAGTCATGGAGTACGCCCGTGTGTACCGCCCTTTGGCCAAGGCTGCCAAGGTCACCCCTGCTCAGATAGCACGAATGTTCCGCCAGAACCTCCTCCCAGACATCCTTATGGCATTGGCTGCCACTCGCCTGGGAGCTACCCTTGATGAGGAGATTTCAATCGCGACCCAGGTGGAGGGCCAACTAGTGTTAGCGCAAGCAAAGGCCCATACCGGAGTACAACATGAGAAGTTCCGCGGCTGCCAAGCTGAGTCTGAGCCAGTCTCCAACCCCTCGCAGGAGTCCACACAGAGTTCGCCCTCTGGCTCCACCAATGGGGTAAACTCTTTGGGAAACCACAGATAGGGAAACCCTAGTCCATCCTACAACTTCCGCCCTACTCCTGCGCGCGTTGCTACCATTAATAAAGGAAATACCTCGTCTTATCTCTATGTCCCCTATTCGTTAAAGCTCTGGGAAGAAAGAGGGAGGACAAGCTTTGGGCGCTGGCGGACACTGGAGCGGAAGAGAACTACCTAGATCACGGTTTAGCAAAAGAAATGAGGCTGGAAATGGAATGGAAGGGAGCCATGACGCTAGCAGACACCTCAAAAACGGTTAGCAGTTGGAAGATCAAAACCCAGGTGCTGCTGCGGCAGGGGCCTCACACCTTCCAAGAGTCATTCAATGCCATTAAAAATCTTCTTCATCCCATAATCCTGGGCATGGAGTGGTGGCACAAGTACTCCCCTCAGTTCAAACTGCAGGAGCGCCTGGTCTTGCTACACCCCAAGAACCAACCCCCAGTGGCACTAGATTTCTTCACCACTGGCGGAGGGAAGCTTGGGGTGAACGCAGTAGTAGGGCTGGAGATGGAGGGGGACATACCCAACGAATTTCGTGCATATGCTCACCTGTTCAAGAGGAACCAAGCTCCCTCTACCACCCCAAACGGTCCTTGCCCTTTCACCTTCAGGTTCAAAAAGGATGCGGAGTTCCCCAAGGGTTGTCCCATCTACCCTTCGAACCTTAAGGCGAGGGCGGCCCTTGAGGTCTATGTCAAGGAAATGCTGGAGAGCGGGATGATTGTTCCATCCAATTTGCCAGTGGTGTCGCCAATACTCCTAGTCCCAAAAGCAAGTGGCGAGCTTCGCCCATGTGTGGACTACCGGTGGCTGAACGCAATCACCGAGTCTGACCCCTACCCCATCCCTCTGATGAAGACCATCTCTCAGATGATCTCAGGGAGCCAGGTTTTCACCAAGTTGGACCTGATTGACGCGTTCAACCAAGTTCCGGTAATCGCTGAACAACAACAATATACAGCTTTCAAGTGCCACTTAGGAGTCTTTGAGTACAAGGTGATGCCTTTTGGCCTCAAGAACGCCCCAGCAGTATTCCAACGTACCATAGACAACGCCCTAGGCAACCTGATTGGAAAATGTTGTGTGGCGTACATGGATGACATACTTTTGTTTTCCAGGACCAAGGAGGACCACAAAGGAGATGTGCTGAGCGTGCTGGAAACCCTCAACAAGGCGGACTTCCGCTTGAAGCCATATAAATGCGAGTTCTACAAGGACTCAGTATCCTTCTTAAGAACGTAGTCTTCCAAAAGGGGACAGCCATATGCCCAGACAAGCTGAAGGCATTAAGGGAGTGGTCGGCCCCTAAGGATAGAACGGGTGTTAGAAGTTTCCTGGGCGTGGTGAACTTCCTAAGAAGGTTTGCAAAAGACCTTTCCAAGACGGCGGCCCCCCTAACTCTCCTGACAAGGCAGGTCCCGTTCCATTGTGGAAAAGAGGAGGAGACAGACTTCCAAGCCATCAAGGAGAGCCTCATGAAGGCACCAGTACTAGCACATCCTGACGCCAACCGTCCTTTCATAGTGGAGACTGACGCCTCCAACTTTGCAATTGGGGTAGTCCTTCTACAAGAGGGAGAAGATGGGGTAGACCATCCCATAAGCTACTTTAGCAGGAAAATGCTGCCCGCTGAGACCAACTACCCCGTGTATGACAAGGAGCTCTTAGCGATTGTATCAGCCTTGGAGGAATGGCAGCACCACTTGCTCTACACCAGACATCCCTTTACCATCATAAAGGACCACTGAGCCCTCGAATTTTACAAGAGTCCAAAGCGCATGAACCAGCGCCAGGCCAGATGACACCTAGAGCTGGCGTCTTATGATTTCAGGATTGTGTACAAGCAGGGAGAAAGCAACCTCATCCCAGATCTCTTAAGCAGGGACCCAGGTAAGTCCTTCCCAAGGGAGGAGCTGGATGCTTACAACACTGCCACCATGTTGCCCTCAAATGTGTTCGCTGTCATCCAGAATGCCACTAAGGAACTGAGGGAAAAGCTCCAGGCTGCCCAGCGAAGCTCAAAGTATATGCAACACTGTGGAAGGATCTGGAGAAGGGGTAGAGAATGAGCTATATAAGAATTTCTGTAAAAGGAAAGGCTTCATTCTCCACAAAGGGCGCCCATGGCTGCCCAACCGCGAGCTCCAGGAGGAGGCGATAAGCGCTTTCCACGACCACCCCTTGGCGTGAAACCCTGGAAATGAGAAAACCATAGAGCTCCTGGCTTGAAGTTACTCCTGGCTAGGGATGCCCAGCGCCGTGAGGAAGTACATCCAGAAATGTGTCACATGCGCCCGTTCCAAGCACGTTAGGCAGAAGCCTTTAGGAAAACTCAAGCCCCTCCAGATTGCGGAAATACCATGGTCCTCACTGAGTGTGGACTTCATAATGGGGCTTCCAAAATCAAAGGGATACGACGCTGTAATGGTGGTGGTAGACAGAATGACCATGTACGCGGAATTCTTTCCTTGTAACTCCACCATCACAGAAAAGGGCATGGCGGATATCTTCATTAATGAGGTGTTCGCCCACCATGGTCTACCGGAGGAGATAGTATTGGATAGAGGCCCCCAATTCATCGCCCAATTTTGGAAACACCTACTCAAAAATCTTTAGATCAAGCCATGCAGATCCTCAGCTTACCACCCGCAGTCTGACGGCCAGATGGAACGAGTAATAATGTCCTCAAGCAGTACCTGAGATGCTACATGACTACACAACAGGAACGCTGGATGGACTGGATAAGACTAGCCCAATTTGCATATAATAACTTGACCCATTTGTTAACAGGAATGTCGCCTATCATGGCGAACTATGGGTTCCACCCAAAGATGGTGGAAACCCAACCCAGAGGTCCAAATCCAGCGGCCAATGACTTGGCAACAGAAATGAAGGAAAGCCTGAAAGCCCTGCATGCAAACTTAGTCAAAGCGATAGATATGCAGAAGAGGAAGGCTGACACTCACTGATCCAAGGCCCCGGAGCTAAAGGAAGGAGACCTAGTGATGATTAACGTGAAAAACTACTCGGTGCTGGCAAGCTGTAGGAAATTTGGGCCAGTCGTTCTGGGACCATTCAAAGTCCTCCACCAGGTAAACAAAGTGGTGTAAAAGCTTGAGTTCAACAGAGGGATTGCGGGTGCACCCAGTGCTGCATGTCTCGCAACTTTGGGAAGTTTGAAGGCCCTCTTCCATAGAAACCAGAGCCTGTCCACTCGGGAAACCTGGGAGAGGCAGAGTATGAGGTGGAGGAGACCTTGGGTTTCAAAAATATCGCGGAGAAAGCGCTGGTACCTAGTCAAATGGGTAGGCTACCCAGTGGAGGAGTCCACCTGGCAGATGGCTGATGACTGCAGCAACTGCCCACAGAAGTTAGAGGAGTTCTGGAACCAGAGAAGGCTCTCATTGGGGAGGGTGATGTAACGGTCAAGGCGTTGCCTGACCATCACATTGCCCTAATCTTCCCTAGGGCGATAGTTGGGGCCAGGGGAGAGGGCTCGACCACACTGATTATTGTAAATGGCAATCTGATGAATCAGATGCCTCAAAATCAGAAGCAAAATTGAATCAAAAGGCTGACGGGGAAGGGAAGCCTTGGAAATGGCACTCTGGCCAACCAGATGCTGCCAAATCCAATATTGAAAAATTTGGCAATGAGGGATCAGACCCTCAGACACAAATTTCCATCCCAATTGGATGTGGCCGAATCCGTTGCTCATGGGAGTATTGACAAGGAGGAAAATCCTTGTGAACGGCGCTCTGGCCAACCAGATGCCACTGAATGAAATATTCCCAAAAGAGGCAATGAACCAATATTGGGGAATATGGGCGAAGGGAATGGCCTGGGCTTTGAGAGCAAATCGAAGCCAAATAATAAATGTGGAAAAGTTTCCACAACCCGATGGTACCCAGCCTAAGTTCAAGAATGGTCCTCGACGCCAAAATTGAGGGTCTAGATTCTCAAATAGGGCCCGCCGCTGGGAAGATGCCCACAGACTTCGCGGGAACAGGACCCGCTCTTCCTCACTAAGCTCAGTATAAATCTGAGCAGGCGAAACTGTTTAAAGCAGTTTTGTCTTCTAGAAATTTAAATAAAACTTAATAAATTCGAAAATTAGTTTTGCACATTTGCAGATCACTTTAATAAGATAAGACCTGGAAACCCCACATGGACAGCAGTTCATACTTTGACAAGGCATAAAGTCCTTGTACGCACTCTCAAGGGGTCAGGCCCTTCTTCTGAGCGCCAGCATTGTCTTAACTGTGGCCCAAACTTTCGTGGTAAAGTGGTTTCCGCATAGTTGGACTCAGGATCTCTCCACAGCAGGTCTATCCTTCCTGTGGGTCCTCACTTGGGCACTCTTGCCTAACTGCTTTGTAGCAGTTTTCAGAGACCCCGCCCGTAACAAGTGTCTCCACTGAAACTGTGCCCTTGGGTTTACACGGCACCCCTATTCCCACCATTCAGACCCAGCTCCCAGTGGACGCTACTTTGGGGGTCTAGCTCACTAGTTACCCCCACCTCCCACTACGCTCCTCCATCAGTGTAATAGTTGGGGCTCCCAAGGCCCTATTTGACACCTTGACAAATGCTCACCTATGCTAGAGGAGATGGCCTTGGTCCTCTGGCTTCCTAGGTTACGTCAGCGTGTAAATTCCCATTTTGAACATCCAATAGAAAGTTCAAATACGACTGTATTTAGTGGCCCCAGATATTGCTCATAGTGCATTATTAATTTACAGAAAATAACCATAGTAGGTCAAGGTGCAGTGGAACTTTAATATACGTAGCTGGCCTTTGTCACCTTGCAAGCTTCACAAAGTTGCACTATTTCGCTGAAAATCCTGTCACAACTCTGTTCACATTGTGCAACCACCCTCACATCATATCAGTACATTAATCCTTCCTCCTAATCTTTTTTATAGTGATCAAGGTCCCCATATAGAATAAATTTAAGCTTTAAATTTCTTACTGCTCTTTGTAAGCAAGAGGTATATTTTGGAAAAAGCGACTAAGATATAGAAAATTTCAGTGAAGGAAGTTAACACATCCTCACCTGATGAATAGTAGCTCTACAAGAGCTACACGAATTATAGATTAGGCATGGTGAAGATTTGACAAATGCTTGCGTTCTGACGCTCATATGCTGGAGGATTGAGAGAACCTAGATCTATTTGGCATCTGCCGCAATTATAAACAACCTTTATTTAAACTTTCTTTTACCACTCAAAGTCACTTTCAAGTAATTTTAAATTTAAGTTTTTAATTATCCACAGCCATCTGCCCAAGCCTATTTGTTGATGTCCTCTGCTCCGCCGCCTGCCACCCTGGTGTGGGGCAGCAGTGCACCCCCACCTAGCATTCTCTGCCCCGCGGGCAAGCGCGTTTGGATGGACTCAAACAGCCCGCCCACTACATCCAGCCGTTTTGTCCCCCCACAGGACTTAGCGCTCCACCTGGCGCGCATCCACCCTTCTCGCCCCCATTCTCTTGCCCTCCCTTGTTCCGCCATTTGTTATTGCCTCAGAGTGGACTATGGGCGTTTGTTCCCATACGCCAATAAGGCAATTATCAACCTAGCCACTGCAGCCTTTGCACCGGCTGGCTTTATAGACTTCCGCCCTTTTAAGGGCTACTTTGACGTTAAGTTCCAATCTGAGGAGGATGCTGAAGTGGCAGCGCAAACTCCTCTAATTTATAAAAATACCCCCATTCCCACAACCCATACTCGCCTCCCTTCAGACACCACCCTGGTGGTATCCTTTGCAAATCTCCCATCCCACCTCCCACCCCAGGTTTTGTATGACCAGTTGGTCGCGAGGCTCATGGCTTATGGCATTCAGCCCAATCTCATCTTTTCCATTCCATCTGGTGTGGAATGCCTTGCTGCTCCTCGTGCAACTGCCACCATCATCCCACACCACCCTGCCATAGCCCAACAGATCCCACCCCGCGCTAGTGAGGCTGCAGCGCCTGATCATTTCTTTTGGGCTTGGGTTAATAATGGTTGGAAGATTTGTTCCCTCTTCTTTGGCCTCAACCATACAAAAAAGTGTTCCCTCAGGTCACTTCCGCTGCTGTGACTTCTGAGCCCCCTCTGGAGGTTCATTATGGGGCGCTTTGCTGCCCCCTCCCACCTTCCAATCTCGTTCAGTGGGCCCACATGGAAAATCAGCCCCCCAAAACCTCCAGCCTCACTCTCCCACCTAAATCTACCCCAGCCAATCAGAGCAATGCTTGGACCACCATTGGCACCCAAGCAGCTGCCCATTCGCCCAATCCCACCCACCCAAATTCGAATGCCACTATTCCAGTGAACCAAAATCCATGGATTCTATTGGCTGAAACTGACGAATCAGGTAATGTCCTCATTAGTATGCATACATGTCAACCTCTCAACCAATTCAATTATGATTGGGAGGAATTTTTCCTTCCTGACTTCGATGAAACCCCTACTCCTCGCCATTTCGCTCCTCTGCCCAATACAGCCCCATTCCAAAGTGACTACCAGCTCGCCTTAGCTGCGGTGGCCTCTACTCAGTGCCCAAAACTATGCACCGCGGTGGCCCAGTCAGTGGCTCAGTTCCAGCACGGCCTGCCCACCCTCTTCTTCCCCCTGATTTCCCTGAATCCATCTGCAGTGACATCTCAAAACTATTTGATGATGCTGAAGTTGCTATTGTGAATGTCACAACACTTGCTTCATTCAACCCCTCAGCCAAAATCACCCGCCACAGTGTCTCCCTTTTCGCCCAACTTCCCAAAGCCCACAAAGAAGCTAAAATTCTCCTCAAAGCTTTTGTTGAATCACTTTCCCATCATCATCTTGATGAGGAAGTGGAAAACTCTTACTACGCTGACCTCCACCCTTACTATGCGGATGCCTCAACGCCCTGGCTCTCTGCTCTGATCCAATACTGTAACCAACATCCCATTATTGAGGCGAATCTTTCTGAGGACCAACCCCCCGACCCCTCCTCACCCTCTGCCATGGTGGGTTAGCGGTTTCCGCTTTCCACTTGGTTAGTAATTTTATTTTTGTTCATTTTTGGTGTTGTGATTTGGTACTATCTGTCCCCCGGTTGGCATACCTTAAATAAATTCAATATAAATAATCTTTAATTTTTCTCTTGTTGCAATCACTAATTGAAACAAATTTGATAGTCTCTGAGGAGACTAGTGTGAACCCAATGTCAGGTAGCAATTGGGCTAGCAAAGTAAAGGGTGCAGGATTGGGCTTTGCACCATCCAAAGTTTATAAATTCCCCAGCATCACTGGTGGCCTAGATAAAAATAAAAACTTGTGGTTATAATTTCCCCAAATATTTTTCTTGGCAAGCAAAATGAAACCAGTTCATCAAAACTCTGCGTTCCCAGCCCCTGTCATCAGTGGAGCACAGGGTTTGAGTTTTCCTGGATATTAGCCAAACGGCACTTTGGGAAAAGCCTTGTGGAGATGTGCACATACACTTCCCAGATGCAGTATATGTTTCATCACACTATATGACCTGTATTTTGGTTGGATATCAGGTTTGAGACTAAACAAGCAGCGGATGAAGCTGCACAGGTGCATGCGATGGTAGACCTCCCAGATGGTCAATGATAGTCGAGAAAAAGTGCACTCAGTGGAACAAATCAAACACAATTCTTGTTACCTTTGACGTTCTCCACACAATGATAAAGCGCACAGTGCTGGAGCACCACCTCATGTTTGGGATTAAAGCTATGGGGAGCTGCACTTCATTGAAATGCAACGCTTTAAGCTTATGCTGGACTTGTTCACAAGCAAAGCAATTTCAGTGATCCCCCAACCACAGTCATTTTGAAAGACTTTACTTAAATCCCCCCACCGCAGTTGTGAATTTTGACAGGCAGGAATCCCCCCATTCTGAGACACAGTGGATAGAGCGCCCCCTATCTGCATCTTTTGTTGCGCTTTTGGACACAAGGCTTACACATGCCCTTCCAGAGAGTACATCACTCAAAACAAAATCTTACTCAATGATATGGCAGCGCAAGCTCCCATTATGATTTTCCATTGAAACTGACGCCGCCTTCCCATGAGAACGCAGGGGAGTTATATTCAGATTAAATATGTGTCCCCGCAGGAGCACATGAAGGCCAAACAGGCCTGTAGAGCAGCGGCCAAGGCAGTGGCTATGACTGTGTCTGTGATCCTGCCTGCCCAGACCCAGGATGACACTGAGTCATTTGAAGCTGAGGTGGTTTGAGAATGAGCTCCCCAATCATACTAACCCAACCAACTTGCAAACCAGATTGGTGATTTAGATATCCCCAAGCAAAATTATTAAGCACATATAGAACAAATCTTCCAACCATTTCCCTCTCAAGTTTTTTTGTTGATCTTTTATGATACACTTCAGGAGCACAGCAACTTGAAATATCAAAACAAAGCAAACGCCAAAAACTAATACTACGCCCACTGTAAAGGATTTACTCAAGATCTTGTACAAAGCTCCATGTACGCAGTCCGTAACTACTGATGCTGTTAAAATGTCAAAGAATGGACAAGAGGGCCCTTCCCATAGCATCTGAGGTGTGGTAGGGGGAGCCTCCACAATAGAGATGTTATACATTGCTGGACTCAAGCCCTCGCCACCCTGGGCTAGGAAACTATGATCTGAAAACAAGTTACCTGTGGACATCCTGGCCATTCAGCAAATCCACTGCCCACACGGTACTGATGAAGCATGGGCAACCATGCTCCTCCCCTCTATTTCTTTTTGGTCACTGCACTGTGGGGTGATTATACATATGACCCTTAGTTATAATTTATTTCTAAAAAATTGTACCTTGTAGACTTGTGCTTTTAGTGTCCTTTTCATGGGACGATAAAGTGCATGCTATTTTCAATATGTATGCCCCAACCTGTGCATGGGCTTGCCAGGAATTCCTCTCAGCTTTAAATTCCCTCCCACTTCCTCCTGATTCGTTTGTGGTGAATGATCTGAACTTCTGGGCCAACGCAGACACTGATTGCTGGCCTTCAACGCCTACCCCCCCGCAGGAGGACATCAAACTACGCGTTCTAAAAGCCACTTTGGGGCCTTTTGATACACTCCCCAAACATGCACCGCTGCTTCCCAACATGTCCCGTCCCCATGTGCATAACGTTCAGCTGAGGTCTATGTCCCGCATTGACCTTATTCTTTCCCCATTGAACTTTCAGCCCCAGATTGCACACTTTATAATGACAAAAATCAATTTCTCCTACCACAGGATGGTTTCAATTTCCTTCACTTTGTCTTACCCTGTGGCCCAAGTGCCAAAGTGGTGCAAACTTCATCCAGTTGAGATCACATCTCCCAGGTATTCCTCATGGGTGGACACCAAAACAATGGCACCAGAGTTTGCCACACCGTTCTGTGTGGAGCCACTTGCTACTTGGTCAACCTTCAAAGTGAACACCATTTTTTAGGCACGCCACCTCTCATCACGTCGCTCCTGGGCCAACTCATAAGTCATTATGTGCACACTTGCGGAAGTGGATCACCTGGAGTCTAATATACCTGCTTCAGGCTACATCCCAGCTTGGGTCGCAAGTGGGCAGAAGTTTCTGCTCATCTCAACGCACTGTTAAGGCAACACAAAAATCTAGTTTGTGTACATTTTAGGAAAAAATATAATGGTGGATGAAACATGCTCCGCCTATTCTTTTCTGAAAATTCTTCACACCACTATAGAGTCTAACCTGCACACAGGTGAAGCAGCTGTACTACTCCGTCGCAGAACTCCAGCCAAAGTGGCAATCAAAGTTTGAAACCATTACTCCAATTTGTATCGCTCTGATCCAGTAAGACTGCCCAAAGTTGAAGAGTTTCTAAAAAGCACACATATCCGCACCATTTTCTGTTACCCAGAGTTAATGAATTGAATCTCTTGGGACAAACTCTGGTATTCCATTTGTGGTGCGCTGCACAGTAAATGCACAAGTTCAAATGGGATTCCATATGAGTTCTATAAGAAATTTATAATTCCTTATATCTTTGTTGCTAGCCTCAATGATCCAGTGTCTGTTAGAAATGCGCCACCTTCCTAGGAGCCAGGAGGCATACACGATAATGCTGTATACGAAAGGGGATAAGCTGGACTTGGCCAACAGGAGCCCCATATCACTTACTAACTCAGATACTAAGTTATTTTTAAAAGTATGGCCAACTGCCTAGAGGAAGTTGCCTCTGATACAATATCCTCTGATCAATTTATTTTCATTCCCAAGAGGTATATATGGGACAACATACATACTGTGGCCAACTTCTGTTAATCCACGGCTACTAAAACACTTGTTTTCTTAGACCATCAGAACTTATGATGGGGTCAACTGGGATTACCTCAAAGCCTGCCTCCACAAATTCCACCTCCCCTCATTGGTTCGTTAATTGGGTGATGTTGCTTATGGAATCCGCTACAATGGCTTTGCGTGTCCTGGCTTCCTCACTGATGTGGTTTACCCTCATAAGGGCCTACGCCAAGGGGACCCTTCAAGCCCACTATTGTACAACTTCAGCCTCACCTACTCTTATGCAATTTGAATGCCCGCCTTACTAGTGTCCATGTCAAGGCCAAGCACCAATTAAGATGCTGGCATTCGCTGATGATTGCTTAGTTGGATTGTTTAACAACTATGATTCATGAGCGCTGGAGGCTACTATCCAGGTTTACTCCAGGGTCATTAAGCCGCCCTCAATGCCTCCAAAACTGAAATAATTCTACTTGGCTGGTACTAAGCCCACTGTTCACCAGCACCCCAATACCTACCTGCTTCAGAAGCTAACTCACAGGTTCGCTTTCACCACCCACCACATAAAGCCCCGCTTGTGCTCCTTTTCATGCCAAAGCCCACTGCTGGTCTGGTACGCCATTTGGGAATGTGGCTGGAGGTGGGTACGCCTCGTCTGTGATGGAGCACCATATTCTTGACAATGGTGCAAGACGCATCGCCTCACTCAAAGCCCATTAGACTGCTCTTCCAATCTGGGCTGTGCTTGCCAACTCTATGCTCCTATCCAAAGTCTAGTTTGTGGCCCATGATATCTCCTTTTCCCCTTCTTTTTTTCATTTCTTTATTCGCCCTCCTAAAAGGGTGGCTTTGGTTAGGCCGCCCTCCACCAGTGCGCCTGGATGTCATGTTTGGCCCTCGCCATAGTGGAGTAAAAGACTGCTCAACTTTGATACCCATGCTGCTAAAATACTTGGCACCTGGATCGCTGCAGTCACCATCCCCACACTCCCAGCCCAAAGCTATTATGAGCAGCCCGCTCCAATTTTCCCGTACCCTGGCCTCAGCAATCTTACCCACCCCCGTTCTCTCCTAAACTATCTTCCCTCACATCCCTCCGCTGTGGCCCACATGGGATGTCTCCCCACTTCAAACGAATTCTCCTGATCATGTGGAGCGCTGAGTGGAGAATCAGCATCAGTGGACACATAGCCCAGAGGGGTCGCCCTACTCCCGTTTTAAACAAGAAGTCCGTGGGAAAATCGTTTTAAACAACATGGTACCCCAACGTCCCCACCTCATTGCCCGTGTGGACTGTATTCTCAAGCACGACATCCCATACTCTTTGGAGACCCAGAAGGACATTTGGCAGTACACATACCATTCTCTTTTACAGATCCAATTTCGCGCCCATGTGTGGAGATTCCTGAGATAAGTGTACCACACTGCTGAGCGGTCTAATGCCTCTCAAACTTCATGCGTTGTATGCAGGCAATACATATCTCTAGGCCATCACTTGGAAGATTTCCCGCCTACACAGGCAGTTTGGTGCCATGTTATGCGACTCTTTTGCCAGGAGAGTGAGCAGGCTTTAAGTCTGTCTAAAAACATCTTCTCCTTTTCCATGACCTCCCCTATCCACCCTTTGCTCCATGCCTTATTTGTTGCAATAGCGCTATGGACAATCAGACCATTGTCCTTGATGCACTCTCTGCACTACCCCAACCCTACGTGAAGCTGTGCGTTGCTTCCATTCCATCTATTGGATCACTTTCAGAATTGACTGTTTGGACACCTGTCATCCTGCTAACGCCAGTTGGTTGCATCCTGGTTCCCCATCTGGTTTCTCTCGTGAGATCCTTTCCTTATGTCAGGTTGGGTTTTGGCCCAGGCCTCCCCTGACACTACCCCTCTTCCTTCCATTGGCAGTCCCGCTGGCAACAGGAGAAATCTACGGCTCCTCTGAGGTGCCCCTCATTATTTTCTCAGAGTTTTTTAGTTAGGTTTATCAGAAGTGTACATCCCATTATCGTCCTCCCAACTAAAATTAAAACTAAAATATTAATATCCTTTAAATTTATTCCAAAAGCATTGACTTGCCAATTAAGTAAAATTTGGAAGGTTGGGATTGCGACTGTTGTATTATCAGATTTCCTAAGTACTGCTCTTAGAAAATCCATGTACAATCACACAATTATTAAAATCAGAAGCTGATGGAAGGTTTGGAAGCATATGTCTCCAACCCCATCATACAATTTGTGGTCTCAAATGGGGCCACATGCCACATTGTGTCTAAGGCAATCTCCACAAGCAACCATATTTAGATAAGATTGCTTTGCTATCCTCCACATGCTAGAATCCCCACTGCCCCAACCATACATCATAAGCCCATGTCATGTGCAGAAATCCTTCATTACATCCTGTTTAAAATTTAAACCGCTCAAATAGAAAATTCACATCCCTGGATGCATACACTGGCTCTGGCCATCATATGACAGAATCCATTCCGCCGCCATCCCCACAATTTGAGAGGTATGGGGTAATATCATACCACCTCTCCACTAGAGCTTGATGTTACAGATAAATCTGCAACAATCAATTAGACCTCTCCACCGTCCAATAAAACAAATGCCCCTACTAATCATGAACAAAAATTTTGACAACAGTTTGCACCTTTGTTAATTCTTGGTGTTTGGGCTCAATTACGCCAAGTTGGTTTTGCACAGGGTATAAACCACTGAGCAACCAAAT